>VZRF01007442.1:253615-291742 GCA_013396875.1 Vireo altiloquus
GGCTGGATGGGGCTCTGAGCAAGCTGGGACAGTGGAAGGTGTCCCTGCCTATGGCAGGGGGCTGGAACTGGATAGGCTTCAAGATCCCTTCCAGCTCAAACCATTCCATGCTTCTATGATTCTGTGATTATTGTGATGAACCTGCTATGTCCTCACACAATGGATACAGAGTTTTAGTATCACCACCCTCACAGGGAAGAATTTCTTCATAATATCCAATCTAAACTCTGTCAGTTTTAAGCCTTTCTCCCCTCAGTGACATGAGTCCTGTCACTCTATGCCCTTGTAAATGCTCTCCAATAATGTATAGAAGTCCTGCAGTGATTTTAGGTAGAACTTAATTCCCTTGTAAGAGATGTTCCCTTTGTGTTCACATGGCTGTGCAGATGTAACCATGAAGCCACTGCCAGGCTTTGGGAAGGCAGGCCAGCTGTTTTGCTTGAGAGAAAGGTCATTAAGTGCAACACTTTTTAGTTCATTTTCCTGCCATGTGGATGGGTTCTGGTGCTCTGGTGCCCCCACCCATTCCAGCTGCCCTTCTACCTGTACAAAGCCTGCTCTAGGAAGGCTGAATCTTGCAATGAATCAAAGGCAGATGAGATATTTACACAGAGTTGGCTGCATTTAGGCTACCTGCAGAGGAAGCACAAATGTGGAGAGCTGCCAAAGATCCTGGAAAGATTCAAATCAGCAAGAGAGATATGTAGCACTGAATAGTTTGGAAGTGATTTTAAGAAGAATCATGGCCTGTAGGATGTTTTCTACCTCTGATTTGGAGACTTATCCATAGAATAAAGACTGATTCTCCTCATCCGTCACCTTCATGCTCTGTATCTTCATTAGCTACAGTGAGGTTGCAAAAATAAGTGATAATGGAGAATACATTCCCTGCTGAGCTGTGTCCCCTTTGAAGCTTGTCTGAGATCAGCTCCTCCTTTCCTCATTTGCTTTGATTCATCTTTCTTGCCAAAGAAATTTGGAGGCAGATTTTTCCAGCTGCTCCCAAAAGAGTGGGGAAGTGTGTTATTGAAGTTGATGGGAAGCATTCTGTTCTCCACACATCACAGCCTGTTCCTGAGTGGGAACATTGCCTAACTCCCAAATTTTCATCCATATAATTCCTGAGACATGTTACCCAGCACATCCTGCAGTAGCTCCTCTGAACACTCTTCATTTCTTCTGTGCAAAGGAAAAAATTGATTTCTGAGCAAATTTTGATTTTGTTAACATGTGATATGATTTATTACTGTCCTGATGGTGACATTATTTTGCACTCTCTAATTGAACATGCAAGGAGGTCTTACACTGGGTTTAAAGTGAGTGGTGTTGTGCAAAGTGTGAGGCAAGGCTGTGGTAACACACCCGAAAACACAGAAGAGTGACACTGCAACATCACTGTCACAGAATTGTTCAGATTTGAAGCCACTGCTTGAGATCATCTACTTTAATTCTCATTATTCTTTGTACAGCTCTTGCCTTTCCCCGGTCTTAAAATTAAGAGCCAAAGATGGTTAAAGGGAAAGGGGGTTTTTACCTTGGTGTTCATTTAAGGATCCTTAAAGGTGCACCACATCATCCAGGCGGAATGAGCCGAAATGCACCCCGAAATGCACACCATGATAGANAATTACAAGTAGTCATGCTAAAAGCACTGAGAATACATAAAAGCAATATAAAATGGTATATAAAAGGGGTATAAAAGAAAAGGCAAAAAATCATCCTGGCATCACAATAATGTTTATGAAACAGTTCTCCTTTGAAATCTCCCTAATATTCCAAGAATTTATAATGCACATCAACAGAGTACTATTAAAATACTTTCTACAAATAATTGGAAAGCTCTTCTAATAAAGACACATTACTCCTGAAACACTGCTAGGGGAGGATTTCTGACAAATTCCTCCTCCCTGAAGAGAAAGCAAGGCAAAATACATACTTGAAATCTACTACTTAATTAATGATAGCAAAACACACATGCCAGGCATAGATTTTTTGTCACATTTATCTTCAATACATTGAGCTTACTGTATTTAAACTCAGCCTATGTAGATACTGAGATAGATACCTGAAAAGTAAGTCCTGTGAGGAGTGGCTGAGGTTATCCTGGAGAAAAGGAGGCTGAGCACGTTATTCAAAACATAACAGAGTACACAGCATGTGAAATGCAGACAGCAGCCTGAATCCCAGAGGATTCCAGTGCTCTCCAATGGCTGGGAGTGGGAAGAAGTGGACAGCAGTAAGCCACTGCACCACACATGCACCTGCATTCCTGATATACCCAAGTGCCTGCAGCATTCCTGAAAACTGGCTTTTGGCCTGTGCAGCTAAATGTAGACATCTTGCAAGAGCTAAAAGTAGATTCCAGCAGAAGGCAGTCCAGCCTCCCTAAATAAAATGCCTGGGCTTCACATACAGCCCTTGCAAGAAGACAGAACCATCCAAAATACTAAGAGCTGTTCTAGAGGAAAATGAAGGCACAGGGACGTGCCTGGAAGTTGCCTCCTGCCTTTCTGTATTTCCAGCTAATCAATAGCTCTGTTTTTAATTCTATTCAAAAATACAGGGATAGTACTGTTCTTACTTTTTTTAGTAAGAGCCCTGTAAAGAAGGTTGTGATGGCTGAGGTTATAAGTGAAGTGAGGTTTGGAGACAGAGGTGATTTCTTTCAGGAGCCTAATTCAAAATGTTGGGAAGTCACAGACTTAATTCTTGTTTTAGTTGTTGTTATTGTTTGTGTTGTTTGGTTTGTTTTTTTTCCTTTTTCTGGTAACAATTAGGCAGTTCACTTACAGAGCCAAAGTTCATTTCTGTATTTATCCACTCGTTCTGATTACAATTGTCATGTGCCTTTTCTATTAAATGGTTCACTGGCACTTTCATGTCAAACTGATTTTCCTCCTGTGGAGAAAAGCTGAGAGAACTGGGATAGTTCAGCCTGGAGAAGAGAAGACTTTGGGGTGTCCTCACTGTGGCCTGGCAGTGGCTGAAGGGAGCCCACAGGAAAGATGGAGAGAGACTCTTGACAAGGGCCTGGAGTGACAGGACAAGGGGCAATGGCCTCACACTGACAGAGAGCAGGGTTAGATTGGATATGAGGAAGAAATTGTTCCCTGTGAGGGTGCTGAGGCCCTGGCACAGGCTGCCCAGAGAAGCTGTGGCTGCCCCATCCCTGGCAGTGTCCAAGGCCAGGCTGGATGAGGCTCTGAGCACCTGGGATAGTGGAAGGTGTCCCTGCCCATGGCAGGGAGGTTGGAACTGGATGATCTTTCAGGTCCCTTCCAACCCAGGCCAGTCTCTGATACCCTAATTATGCAAGAAAAGACAATTTGAAGATTTCTCTTTCTTTTATTCCAAACTCACTGTGGCTTTATTGTTTTAAGGGTGACATTGCTCCTCTGCATTTCTATAAATTTTTCTTTCATTTTAGTAAAGTTTGTGTCTGCATTTTTGTTTGCAACATGAATTGCTTTCTCATTCTCATAAGAAAAGTAAAGAAAATAATGAATTGAGACTAAGCATCAGATATTTCCCCATGGAGTCTGTCTGGAATACTTAAATAAAAGACCACTGAAGTCTGTTCCTTTAATATTCCAAGCTGAGACTGCTCCAGCTGCAGGCATTTTGCTGATGGAATATCTAAGGGGTCCGTAGAGGATTAGGGTGTAAACAGAGACAGGACTGCCTAGAAACACTCATTCTGAGATTGCCAGGAGTTCTGAGTGCTGAGAGGGAGCTGTGAGTGTGGTGCTCAGGGGCACTGCTGGGATTCTCAATGACACTCGAATTACCTTGGAGTTACCCTCATTAGACAGTTCATGTTTAGAGCAGGTGAGCTAAAGCCACATCTGTGTCTTTGAAAAAGAATTTAAAAATGGAAGGAAGGAAAGCAAAGCAAATGAGGCACCCCCAGGGATGGGTTTGTGGTGCTGCTGAGCCTAATTGACAAACATGTTGTGTTGGTGTTAAGTCCTCAAAGATTTCACAGTGCTTCAGCTTCCCAGGTCAGCTCCATTTGGTTTGTGTCAGTGCTGGGGAACGTGGTAAAACAACCTAGGACTTGATTCCAGCCAGCTCACCCTAAAAATCATCAATCAGCCCAGGCTTTTATTCACAGAGGGGCACGGGTTGGATCAGATTAACTGCAGTGTCAGGTTTAAATCACAAAGAGAACAATTTAATGGAGACAGATTTCCAACATGGAGCTTTGTCATTATGGGAAAAACAAGAAAGGAGCAGTGAGAGCTGCTGTGATTTCAGCTTCTTCAGTAACTCTTGTTTACAAGTGAGAAGAAATAAAAGAGTCCAGCCTAAGGTAATAATGGTTGGCATTTTTTTTTATTGTTTGATGTACAAATGTTTGTATTAGGTTGTGACATATCTCTTATGAGGAACTGAAAATAAACAGAAATAAGATAATTTGGTCCGTTGTACCATCTGTCATCAATTCCATATGATATTTTTATTGTATTAACCATTATTTAAATTTCTTTGGAGAAGTAGAATTAAGATGTGTGATTCTTGAGACTGTCCTATGCAGAGCCAGGATTTGGGCTTCAGTGATACTTGTGGGTCCCTTCCAGCTCAGGATATCCTGTGAATCTATGATTTTATTATGGCAATCTTTAATGAAAGCAGTATCATTATTATTGCTGCAAAGATAAGAAATGGACATTTTTAAGCTACAGGAGTATCTTACATGTTTCTGCGTAAATAGTAAGCAAATGATTAATTTACAGAATCTCAGAGTACCTAGAATTCTGCAAAAGATTTCAGATTGACCTCTAGGTTTAAATGAAAGGCTTTGTGGTATATTAAAAATACATGTATATTGTAGACAGCTGGTCTGTTTTTTATTTTAGAGGGGAAAAAAGATGCTCTATAGAAATCCCAGTGAGTTGCAATACTCTGAAATCAAAAGTTCTACCTTAGAGTGTGTTTCTAAGTTTAAAACTGATATTTGATGCGTTTTGTTTAAAGTGACTTTCTGGAGAAGACTCACTTTGAGGGTTAATTCATTGCTGAGCTACTGATTTCATACAGTGTAACCACTCTGAAGTGATGAGGTTGAGAAATTATTCCCCCTGGTTTTCCTCCTCAGAGGGCATTATTTAGGAAGTGTATTTGAAGGCACAGGTGAATGTGTGATGTCAGTAGGATTTGGGGAGGTATTTAGTAACTGTAATTATGAACTACCCAAGGACTGAGAGGCCTTGGTTCTCCTGGATCAGCCTCTCCAGCTTCCACTTCCAGGCAGCACAGGGATAACACAGCTGCTTCCCAGGTTTCACCTGCAAAGGAGTGCAAACAGATGGAGCTCTTGAAAAAAAGTTACTGCAAAGCTTTCGGGGCTTTACGAGCAAGCCAAAAATCCTTTTCCATCATGATAGTGATCTTATGAGGCCCAGCATCACCAGTGGGGCCAGGGAGGGGATTGTCCCACCCTGCTCTGGGCTGGGTTGGCCTCACCTTGAATATCGTGTGTTGTTTTGGGTGCCACAATGTAAGAAAGATCTAAAGCTGTTAGAGAGTGACCGAAGGAGGGACATGGTGATGGAGAAGGGCCTCGAGGTGAAACTACACAAGGAGCTGCTGAGGGCACTTGGTCTGTTCAGCTGGAGGAGAGTGAGGTCAGAGCTCACAGCAGTTCTGCAGCTTCCTCACCTGGGGAAGAGGAGGGGCAGGCCCTGATCTCTGCTCTGTGTGACCAGGGACAGGACCCAGGGAACAGCTGGAGCTGTGCCAGGGGAGGGTTAGGGTGGATATCAGGAAAAGGTTCTTCCCCCAGAGGGTGCTGGGGCACTGAACAGGCTCCCCAGGGAATGGTCACAGCCCCAAGGCTGCCAGAGCTCCAGAAGAGCTTGGACATGGCTCTTAGGGATGCACAGGGTGGGACTGTTGGGGTGCCTATGCAGGGTCAGGAGTTGGACTGAATGATCCTTGAGAGTCCCTTCCAACTCAGGATATTCTATGATTCTATGATACATTTGCCTATCAAATTTGGGGGGGCTTTTTTGCCTGTGACTTTTCATCTGTGCACCCCACTCAATTTAAATCAGCTCATCTGGTTCATGTCCAATTCCTGCTTTTCATGTGATTCCTCTTCAGTTTGTGAATCCAGGAATAACCATATTTCCTGTTCTTGGAATAGTCCTGGAACAGATTGATGCATTAGAAAAACCAGTTGGAGCACTGATTTCTGGGCTGTCACTTCTTAGCCCAGTCTGTTTTCTAGAAATGATGATGTTGCTGGGGTCCTTTTGGCTTTATACAGTCAGAGAGCTGTTTGGAAAATCCCCATGTACCCAAATTCTACTTGAATTCAGTCAAGGACACTTACTCAGATGTTAGGAATTATCCCGAAAGGTTCTGGCAATTATATCCTTAGCAACGCAGTGCCTTCATTCCCTCCTATGTAAAATTACATTCATGGTTCTTACCCAGCTTTTGAGCACAGTTAGACAAACAGTGTTGTAATTTTTTTTTTCTTGTTTGGAGAAAGAACAGATCTTAAGAGGAATTGTTAATAAACTTTAAAGAGCCAATTTACTAGAACTAATTTAAATGTTAGAATCTTGACTTTATCCTATCCCAAGCTTTTGCACTCTTCTGTGGAAGAAACATTCTAAAGGAGCCAAAACCTGTGACTGGCTTTTCTATTTCTATCAGACTTGGGCTGATTGGTTCATCCGGTGGGTTCTTTGCCCAAGTAAATGTATGCAAAACCTTAAATCACCCATTCCCTTTGCTCTGATTTTGCAAAAGGCAAAAACCATAATTCCTATGCTTTATTAGAGCAAATAGAGCAGGAGTGGTTTAAGAAGTTTTCTGCCAACACCGCTCACGTTGCTTTAGGGAATTTGGTATTTATCATCCCTGGTTCAGCCTGCAGTGGCAGCATTGGACATTCCACGTGGCACTGCTCCAGCCTGGATGGATGCCACAGCACAGCACTGAGACAGGGCTCAGTTCATTGTTCCTCTGTGCCTTTTGCCCTCACTCACATCAGGAACACTGAAGTGCAGGAGTAGCAGAGTAAATTCCATAAAGAGTAGCATTAAACTAATCTAATTTTAGGGATGTAAGAGTTTGGGAGATCTAGCCTACATTATTGGAACAGGCTTCTTCTCAAGACAAGCCAATAAAAAGACAGGGGCACTTCCACAGGGAAATTTGTTTACCTTGAATGTTTAACTAAGATGGAATGAATCCTCTCCCCTCTCCAGGATGCAGGAGGTTTTCTTTGCAGGGGGTTTTCTTTGCAGGAGGTTTTCTTTGCAGGAGGTTTTCTTTGCAGTTTTAATTGCCTTTACCACTAATACTATTCTACTTCACAGAGATGTTGCCAAACTTACAGAATTTGTTACAGATATTGTCTGTGTGATGACCACAGGCAGTGATCACATCCATAAGGAATTTATGTACTATTGCACTTAGCTCCTTTAATTAAATATCTTTTATATGTGGGTAATTAAAAAAAAATTAGTTGCAAAGGTCATAAATCTTTCCTTCAAACTTAAAAAAAACACTTTGAAATTTACAGCTGAAACATGTTATGGACTGCTTTTTACTTCAGTGTAGCATGACTGAAATTTAGTAAGAATCCTAGCAGGTTTCTCTTGCTTTGAGAGTATTACTGAGTAATGGAGGAGAAAACTTTAGTCAATTTCTTGTGTCATCAAATATTAGTTGGTCCTTTTCAGATATGACAAAAGAATGATCCTGAAGGTTGTTTTTATTCCTGTGTGACTTACCACATCAAATTTGAATATGTTTACAAGAATGTAAAAAAATGAGGAGGAGAGAAAGGATCGCAAAGAAGGGAAATAAAGAAAATAAAGGAGAGGATGTTCTTCTAAATGGGGGATGGCTGAAACATGGGCAGATCTGTATTTCACTCCTTTCTATGGAGGCTGTCCTGGGATTGCTAACGGAGAGAGACTATTGACAAAGGCCTGGAGTGACAGGACAGGGGGAATGGATTCCCACTGAGGGTTTAGATGGGATTCTGGGAAGAAATTGTTCCCTGTGATGGTAGGGAGGCCCTGGCACAGGTTGCCCAGAGAAACTGTGGCTGCTCCATCCCTGGCAGTGTCCAAGGCCAGGCTGGATGAGGCTCTGAGCAATCTGGGGTAGTGGAAGGTGTCCCTGCCCATGGCAGGGGGCTGGACTGAGATGATCTTTCAGGTCCCTTCCAACCCAAACCATTCTAGAACTCCATGATCTGCATGCCTCCCATGCTGACATGACAGCCTGAGTGGTTATTTTGTAAGAAAATGAGAAGTTTCTCTTGCATGTGAGTTGTATAATACCAGAGAGGATTTGTTGCCTAGATGGTTGCCAAGCTTGGATGAATGGAAAAGTGGGAGTGATGGAAGTGGGAGCAATGTGCGTTTTAGGATGGTGCAGCCCAGCAATTACATCAGGAAAGGCTTTGCACCACCTTGGTGCCACCAAGAGACCACCATGGGTGCAAAGGAATAATTGTTTGTCCTTTGACCATTCAGCAGCATCTGTAAAAGCAGCAGCCTTCAGTGGGTGAGCATGTATTTCCTCTTTGAAAACCCTGGTTTCTGAGTGAAAGTAGAACTATTCTGGGTTGTTGACAGATTTCAGACAAGCAGAGAACTTGCCATTCTTTGGCTGTATGAAGGAGGAGACCACACTGTATTTTCGCTTTTGATATTCCCCTAAGACAGCTGGGGAATAGGGACGCCTCCATCAGTGCCCCATCATACATGCACAGCATCCAAAGGAGGAAGAAAAAAGACAGGAGGGCAGCTGAGCTCTGTCTCATTATCCACACCAAAATGAGAGCCTCATTATCCCACAGAGCAGAGCAGCTCTGCACTGATGCCCTCAAGAACCATAGACTAAGGTGCCACATTTTGGTCCTCATTAATTGACATATAATGCCCAACGAGAAACCAACCCTTGAGGAATTAATTTAGTTTCATTTTCCAGTCTGTCAGTCTTGGTGAAGAGATTTTGCTCGCTGTATAGCAAGGTCGCTGTGACAAATTTTGACAAAATCCAAGTCCAAGTGTTTTTTGGTTTCGCAAGCACATGAGCTCAGTGAGAAAGAACAGACTGAGATGACAAGGAGAACAGCCAATCCTGTTATATTTGTCTTTCTTATTACTGACTTGCCATGATAAATATGGAAAAGTATATTTGGCTAGAAGGAGGCTGAGAAAGGGAACAGATGGCCACCAAAAGAATACTAGAGCAGCTAATAGTCACTGGCATATTTCCGGGAGAAAAATTTAAATCTGAAGCCAAGCAGAAGCATTATCCATTTTTTTCTGCTCAGGGCACTGTGCATGGAACTGCTCCTGCTATGCTCTGACTAGATGAAGGTGGGCTTCCTGAAATGCCTTCACCGAATGGAATAAACAGCTCCTATCCTGCACTTAACAGCTCCCGCAGTAATGCTGACAGAAATAGTTGACAAGGTGGGGAAAATGTTTGTGTTCCTACTGTATTTTGAGTGAGTGAGAGTGTATTTGCTATGGATTTTTAATGTATTGTATGATTTAGCACCTGTGTTGTATTCTCTCCATGTATTCTACAGGCTTTATTCAGTTTTGAGAACAGAGGGAAGAGAATGTCTGTTCAAATGAGGAGACCGTGGGGTCTTTATTTTATGTAGTTGTGTATTTTAAAATGTCCAAAATTTTAATGCATTTCTGATTTCTATGCTTAACGTGGTACTGAAAAAATACTCAAATATTTTGAGAATTATGGAAGTGTGTCACCAATGTCTGATTTTACAGAATGCTGTAAACCTGAAACTCCGTGTGACTGCTTGCTAGGTGTTGGATGAGGACCTTGCTCTGTTTCTTTGGTGGTAGCTGCAATGAGCAAAGTGATCTAGGATTTGAAGGGCTGGAATAGCAGGAGATGATAGTCTGGGCTTGCAACATTGGAGTTGTAGGACGACTCTGCTGTAGCTGAGTGCCACAGGAGCAGGGAAACCAGGAATGAAATGGAGTGGAATAGCAACAGTTGCTGCAGTTTTTCTTTGGAGTGCATCTGCCAGAAGGAGCCCAGACACAGCAGCTCAGCTGCAGAGCCCCTAGGGCAAGTCCAGGGTTTTGCTAGAGCAGCTCTGCTGGGTCACCTGGATCAAGACCATCAAATAAAGCCACTCTGTGGACTGTCCAATAAATCCACCTGCTCCCCATTCAGCCCCCAGCAGGACTGGCGTAGGAACAGATCAGTTTTTCTACAGATAAAAGTTTGTTATTTACCCATCTGGGGGAATTTTATGAAGGTTGATCACTTACTGATTTTATTGAATAAATTGCCTAAATAGCAATAAATCCTTAGTAAGTAGGTTTTGAGGAAGGGGGACAAAGAGGATCACAGGTTTCCATGGTTAAAAAAAGGCATGGACTAGTTTTGCTTTTTCACTGTAAAAGGAGAAATGTCCACCTCAAAATCTTGTTAATCTTTCCCCACTGAATGGAAATTAAATGGATTCCAAATTCTGGCAGCACATCTTGGATCCTACTCACCTGCTTCCTTAGCTCTTGCTCAGTTTTAAAGACGTTTTGGGAATTTTTCATGCTCTATTAGTAAATCTATTTTTAAAAAAATAGAAATATAGACAGAACTGCCCAGCTCTTTAAAAGTATTGCTAAGAATAAAATGCCATTTTAGAGTGAAGATTCTGCAGTCTGCACAGGTATGTGAAGTCATCGTTTCCTTGGTTTTCAGTGATAGCTTTTTCTCTATAAAATCCTGGCTTTGTATTGACTTGTAGGTAGAAAAGCATGAAGCAGTAAAGAAACTACCTTAAAATGAAATGTAATATTTTCATCAGCTCTAGAAACTGAAAATTATAACTAGCTGGGAATAAAGTATGGATGAAATGTGAGGAAAAAGTATAACATGCACTAAAATTAATAGTCTTTCTAAGAGCTGGACTGATATAATTATAGTTTTGAATGTCTATCCCAGATTCACCTTCATAACAAAAGTGATTCCCCCTTGAAATGCAAGATAAGTAGATTGCATTAGAAGTGTTTGTAAAAATACTCTGGCACTGAGTTTTCCATGGAATCATCATCTGAATAAATTCATACAAGAATATTTGGTGCTGTGGGCAAGCTGTGCCATGCTCTAGGATGCTTATGTTTAGGATGCATAGTCCAGTGGCCCTCTTCTATGCCATTTGCTGTGTTGGCACTGGGAATATTTTGGATTTACAGCATATCATCCTTTATCCCTAGCTAGGTGATCTCCAGTTCCAAAGATGGGAATTTCTGTGTCCAGCAAAGACAGGTTTTAGTATTTACTCCTTTCCTGCCATTCTCCTGTGCTTCACAGACACCCATGGCCATTCCTCTCAAGCCAGAGCTGTTCTCAGTTTGTTCTGGTTCTGTAGAAGAGTTTATTCATTTGTGCTCAGATGAACAAGGAGAGCACACACAGAGCCCAGTTATCTTAAGGGCAGTTTCCAGGTGGTCTGCCCAGCTTGAGTGGTGTCTTCATGGCTGATGGTGAGACAGCTGAACCTCTCAAAGAGCAACATTTCCTTCATGTGGTCAGGTAGATCTGTACACAGAGTTTTATCTCCATATTTAGTTTGGAAAAGTCTTTTAGATTCTCCAATCTAAGTACACATGCAAGGATGGATAAGCCACAGCCTTTGGAGCCAGTCCAGAGGAAGACATCAAGATGATCAGGGGATGGAACATCTCTGCTGTGAGGAAAGGTTGAGGAAATTGGGATTGGTCAGCCTGGACAAGAGAAGGCTTTGGGGTGACCTCACTGTGGCCTTGCAGTGCCTGAAGGGAGCCCACAGGAAAGATGGAGAGAGACTCTTGACAAGGGCCTGGAGTGACAGGACAAGGGGCAATGGCCTCACACTGACAGAGAGCAGGGTTAGATTGGATATGAGGAAGAAATTGTTCCCTGTGAGGGTGCTGAGGCCCTGGCAGAGATTGCCCAGAGAAGCTGTGGATGCCTGGAGCCTGGGGCTCTGAGCAAGCTGGTCTGGTGGAAGGGGTTGGAATTGGATGAATTTAAGGTCCCTTCCAACCCAAACCAGTCTGTGATTCTGTTCAGGGCAGGATGTGCCAGAGCCATTGTCAGTTTGATCTCCCTGTTTGTAGCAATGCTAATGTGCCCTGGATATATCAAGGTCACAGTGCACGTGTGGATCAGTTTGCATGCAAGCATCCCTCACCCACTACAGCTTATATATCTCTATCTCTATCTCTATCTCTATCTCTATCTCTATATATCTGTATATGGATATCTGCAGTGTATTGGCACAGGTGCAGCATCTAATCTGAGTTGTCCCTGCTTCTTCCAGGCTCAGACTCTTTCCGGAACCCTTTTGATCAAAGTCAGTGGGGTTCACTCCAGCCTCTACAGCAGAGCTTCAATCTGCTTTAGCCATGGAGTTTTCAAGGCCTAAATTATCCTAAAGATTTCTTCATTTCATTGCAGTTTGTTATTGGGCAGAGATGTACAGTGCTACTTACCATGTTTATTAAAAAAACTGCTGAAAGCAGCAGCAAACTCTTTAAAATGGTGAGCTGCTTACCACTTCCCCCACGGGTTTTTTGTATTTATTACTAATACTACCTGCCCACTGGACCCAATGGGATTTTTTCTGTATCTCAATAAATGTAAACCCTGATTCTGTTTTTTATAAAATCTTTACCACAAGCTGAATTCATTTAATGCTGCTTTTACCAATGGATGGGCTCACAATCTACCTCATGAGGCAGTTTAAAGTTGTCCTTTCAAGCAGACTCACTACCAGCTTCCAAGTATATATTTAGGGATGGCAGAGGGCCCCCTTCCCCTTGGCTGAGCACAGGGGCACACCGAGCATCTGAGAGGCATAATAACAAAATAAACTGTCTCTGCCCCAGCCCACAAAACAGCTGTTCAAATGGGAGAGGCACTGCCAGAGTGTAACATGTTTTCAGCAGCTTTTGTGGCCTTGTCTCACACTCTGCATTGGCACAGGCATTGCCACAAAGGAGAGAAGCCATGCAGACATTCCATAATTTTTTTCCTTCAGAATAATTTTTATTAAAGCATTGCTTCATGTTTGCAGTCTTCCCAAGTGGATGCTTTTTCTCAGTCTCAGCTGACTGTTCAAGAGAGGGATCATCTGAGCTCTAACAGAGTCTTCCATCAGGTACGTGACTCTTCGGCTGACTTCAAAGATATCTGAATGCTTTTTTATAAAGTGATCTCTTAGAATTAGTGAATATGAGCAGAGGCAAATCCTCTATTCCCTGTCCTCTTCCATTTCCCGTGTGGCTGGATGACTGTCCCAAATGCCTGCAAGTGTTCAGTAGCATTTGAGGCATTTCTTCTGCCAAATCACTTTTGTTTCTTAAAGCTTTCAGGAAAAGTCCACTGGAATCCCAGTTCTAAGGTTTTAAAGGCTTTTCCATGGTATTGGAATAAAAAATATACTCACTGAAGTTGGTTGGCTTGAGAGCATTGTTCCTTTGCTTTTTGAGAAAATATCAAACCTCACCTTTGTTGTCAAAAGCTTGACAAATATGCTTCTGTGCTTCCCTGAGGAGAAAAATTGCACAGGTTTATATGGGTTTTAGCTTTAGCTCTCTGGACCTTATTCTGCATTTCAGATCTATTTCAAATATCTATTTTTATTATTTACCAAAAAAATAGTCTACCTGAAAGAGTTTCTTTGCTGCTAAGAGTGTGACTTCTTTGGCTTGAGATATTCAAGACATTGATAAAAGACATACAAGACATTCATAAAACTGCACCCTTAAATGACTGACTGTAAGTAATGAATGTTAATAGAATAGAAATGTTTTGCAAATAATAAATGGGAGAAGTTAGGAAGGACTAGTAATCCTGGATTATTTAAATGAGCATAAGCATTTATTTTTAAGCAAAGTTTGCTGAGAGCTTACCTTTTCCTCATTAATAAGGAGTGCAACAAAGGGACCCAGTCAAATTGAGCTCCATAGGAAATGAGGGGGAAGGAAATATGGAGAAACCAGTGCAGGAAAGACTTCCCACTGTGTCCACCCCTGGTGTTTGGCAGCAGTCCAGTCCCAGTTTCTCTTTTGCCACTGGGAATAGCTAATGATATTTTCTGCCATTGGCACTTCGTGCTTGCTTATTACCCTACGTGGGCTTTATTTTCCGCACTCACAGGAGTCCTGCTGCCAGGAACGGCTGCTGGGCTTCCAAACCCAACCACCCTTTGCAGCTGAAGCAGTCACTGCTCTCATGCTGGATGGAAGTGTTGTTGTGAGGAATCTCATTCCCTAAAATGTGCTGGATTGCCTTGACAATCTCCTGCTGCCCATTAGTACAGCTGCAGCTGCCTTAGCATTTCCCCTTTCCTTTTAGGTGTCAGAAGCGAACCACACACATTTTCCAAGGATTTAAATCCCTCTGCTGTTCATAGGTGTGGCACAGAACTGCTAGGTCGTTACATGACATTTCCTTGTGCTTTCTTTCCTTCATTTAGAGAGTCAGTCGTGGTGTCCTTTCCCTCCCACATCTGGAAGGTCAAGTGAAGCATGGTCTGGCTGCAGACGCTGCAAACCTTCCCCCCTTTGAGAGCAGCCTGCCTCAAATAGCAAATAAGAGCTTGCAGAGTATCCTCCCCTCTCTTCAGGTGAGTTATAAAGCTCCTGGACACTTCGTTTGCCTGGTGAACCAGCCTCTCCCTAAGCACCACTGAGAGAGTGTCAGTGCCAAAGTGTCACACGTGTGTAAGTGTGGGGGAGGAGAGAAACAGTGTCAGAATTAGAAACAATTATGGGAAGATGCTTCATTTTGGAAAGAACCCATTTTTACTTGCACACATCCTTAACTCAAACCCCGCAAACACCAAGATGCTTGTATTGAAGTGGTACCAGTCAGGACTTCTTGCAAGGACATGGTGGACCAAGGTTCTCCACTGGTTAGTCCATATACCATCACCTGGGTTCTCTTTGTCTTGGCAACCATGTGCTGGTTTTTGAATATGGCTTTGGCACTCTTCTGACACTGAGAGACAGTGAGGTTTTTTTGTCTCTACCCTGCCCCACTTTTGTGAGGACTTTCTCAAAGGATGAGAAATAATAAGTAAATTAAGGAATCATTTAAGTTGGAAGGGAACTCTGAAGGACATCTGGCCCAACCTCTCACTACAAGCAGAGCAAACTTGGAGCAGGCTGCTCACATTAGGATCTATTTGTCCAGTTCATCTCCCACTCTTTGGGCTCCAGCTATACAGTGGGAGACAGTGGCACAGGCCCTGCTCAAGGCAAAGTCTGCAATACCCACTGCTTTTCTCTCACTGGCCAAGCCAATCACTTCATCAGAGAAGACAACCAAGTTGTTCAGACACCATTTGTTGGCATATCCATATGGTTATTCCAAATCAACTTCCTGTCTTTCACTTGGTTTGGGATGGTTTCCAAGAGGAATTGTTCCACAGCCCTCCAAGGCTGACCAGCATTGGTATAGATAACATTTATACAGAGTCCATATACTGAATGAATTGGGAAGATGAACTTCCTTCCCTCATTTATAAAGATTTGTCTTTCCATGGTCCAAACAGCCTTTAGTGCTTTTGGCAGAATTTGCTGTGTGAATAAGCAGGGTGTTGTAGTGCCCAAGCTCACTTGTTCTGTCTCAGCACAAAATTGACATAGAGATTACTCAACTGATCCAAAATAAATATATTGCAGCTTTGTCTCTGTGAATATAGCAGGTTTTAATTTTTTTTTCTTTTCTGCTTGGCAGGAAAATGGAACTCAAGGCAACTTTCCCCAATTTAACCTTCCAGACAGTCTTCCTGAGAGTGATACCAGAGTCCAGACAAAACCATCTGAACTGGAGAGCACCAGCATCGGGGTCAAACTGCCTATGACAGCTTCAGGTAGAATATCCCTGGATAAAATAAAAGGACTGGAGTGACAGGCTGCCTGCACAGATGAGGAGTGTGTACAGTCAGGATGCTCAGGGACCAGAGGTGCCATGCTCCATGGCTGCTGAAATATTTAACAATATAGAGCACAGCAATATGGATGGGACTCAGTGATTTCTAATTGTCCAGCTTGGGGAGGTACCCAATAGGAGAATGATTTGATTAACACAAATACAGGAGAGAAACATGCAGTATAAAAAAGAATGTATATTTGTCTAAGACTTAGGTGGGGTAGGTGGCAACAATATTCTATTACAGGGATAAAACCCTTTCCCATTTACCTGTGGCTGTGTCCCACTTTATTGATGTGGGCTAACTTGCATTTTGGGAGTTCTTGGATCTAGAAAGTTTCTGACGGAGTTAATCTATTTCTAGAAGGAGTCTAGGGGAAAAAAAAGTAGTGGCCTTTTTCTTTGAAATGATTTAGCATCCCTGCATTGCTGGATGAAGATCTGCCACTGTTTAACGAAACACCCACACATGCATGTAACACATTGATTTATAATGCTCCTGTCTGAATATATATCCACATTTAAATGATGGGAGTGGAGGTGTTAGGGCAGCTGAAATCCTATGCAGGAAGAATCAGAACTAGGAGAAAAGCAGATTTGGGCTCCATTTAATCCCTAACCTCAGGCATCTGAGTTTGATGATTTTTATCAGAAAAACAAGTACTTGAAAGCTTTGGTTAACTAGAGATCACTGCCATTTTATGTATTTTATTTTAAATATGACAATCAAAACAATAAAAATGTAACTTTTTATGTAAGTTATGGAGCCTGAGGGAGCAGATAGACAACAGATGGGATTTTCAAAAACATTTAGATACGTAACTTCCCTCACAATTAAATAATTTTTACCTAAGCTCTCTTAGAAGCCTTGCTGACAGATGTTGAATGCCTTATTGAACTTAATACTGCAAGCCAGAAAAAGTGAAAAATAAATAGAAATTTATACAAAAATGAGAAATCTTAGTTGGAAGAGACCTCTAACAGCTTTTTTTGGCATCCTGCTCGAAGTGGTGTGCTTTGCTGTGAAATGTTCCATTGTAAAAGCACTTTGCCCTCAGGTTTCTGACATTTTATTGACTTTTGCTTTTACATTCTTGTTTTCTGATTTAGAAGCCTTGAAAAATTTTAGAAACCAGTTAACAGTCTATGAGCAAAAAGAAATTTTCAATTACACAGAGCTCTGGTTTCTTGGTCTGGAAGCTAAAAAGATTGAAGGTTTGCCTGAAACCCAGAATAATAATTGTTATGATGATGAGCATGGCTCCTACTTAAAGGTAAGTGGAAAAATTATGGAATTCGTTTTGCGCTCAATAAGTTTGTAGTGATTTTATGCCAACTCTTGAGTGAGATAAATATTTATCTCTTGTCTGTGAGATAAATGTTGTTTCCAGAAGTGAAAACATAGTGAAAACATCCTGTTAAAGCTCAGGGGAGAATCCACTTTGCATGTCATGCAGGGTTGATGCAAGGTAGGTGGGCTATTGAAGCATCCCATGGGATTTTCCTTGTAACCCTTATTTAGTGCATATTTCACCTGCAGCTGACCCACCATCTCTCATGGACAGCAGACTCTCACACACCCAAGCTGCTTGGAAGCCTGGTCTTTGTTGTACTCTTTAATGTGAACTCTTTGTATTCTTTTGAAGGTTTTACATGACCACATTGCCTACCGCTATGAAGTCTTGGAGGTCATTGGGAAAGGGTCGTTTGGGCAGGTGGCCAAATGCCTGGATCACAAAACCAATGAGTTGGTGGCGTTGAAAATAATAAGGAATAAGAAAAGGTGAGATATCTGCTGACTTTAAACCAGTACAATCATCCCTGTTATATAGAGGCAAATTGTGACAATGTGAACAAAATCAAATCTGTACATTCATTAAACACAGTGAGGGCAGAGTGAGGAAAGAGAGTGTCAGGAATTTCCTAGCCTATGTCTCTCCAAGAGGAGACATAGGCTAGGAAAGCAAGCACAGTTTCTTCAGGCTTACAGGGCAGTCTCTATCTGTTGCACAGTGAATACATAACCCAGGTAAGCAGCCTGGCAGGACTGAGAGCTGGGAGCATCCCCACAGGGCTCCAAAACCACTGCTCCCATCACTTGCTTGAACATGAAAAATTTTACACTGTGGTCCTAAGCAACCTCTTCTTGTTAAATGGCTGGTTACTGATTTGTGAGCTTGAAGCAGAATCAATGAAACAGATGTTCAGCTGTTCAATTTTACACCTCAGTGAACACTAAGTGTGAAGATGCTTTCCAAAACCCACTGTCTGACTGTGGTAGGTGTGAAACATGGCCCTGTTCAAGGAAACAAAAGCATTCCTATAGACTTGAGACCACCAGGATTTTAGTCTGGATGCTCATTGGAAACCTCTTCATTTAAAGGTTTTTTCAGACAAGTCAAATTAGGTACCCTGAAGTGTTATGTAAGGCTAGTGTATTTAGACTAGGAATCAACCATAAGAAATCAAAATTACTGTGGTTAAGAGGGGTGAATGAAACATTTTAATAATTGTCCCACCTGCTGAACTTACAGTAAGCTCATGGTGTTTGTAGCATTTGCAGAAATACAAATGCTACCCTGAGCTGATGTCACCATTCTTGTGTCATGTGATATTTCAGGTTTCACAGCCAGGCTTTGGTAGAAGTGAAGATCCTTGATGCTCTGCTGAAGAAAGACAAAGATGATACTCATAATATCATCCACATGAAGGAATACTTCTACTTTCGCAATCACTTCTGTATCGCCTTTGAACTGCTGGGGTAAAGTATATTTTCCTTTACACACACCTTGAGGAGAACTGTAGATCTTGTGCCTTACAAGATTTAATTTTTATGTCTTCTTCAGAAGAATTGGCAGCTAGAAAGGAACACTGTCTAAATACAGACTGCATAACTGAGCCTTTGATCACCCAAGGTGAACTGAAAAAGGCCACGTTCAGACTTCACACGGGCAATGACATGATCCATCCCTTATTTTCTGTGCTGGGTATTGAAGTCTTCTTCCCCGAAAGACCTGTGAGGAAAAGAGTAAATTCAGGACTGGTAAACTTCAGGGTATATAAATATGAATAATATCAAATAATTTAAAAATAAAACTGCTTCTTGCTTTTTATGAGTCTTTGCTGCAGGGCATCTTAGGAGGAATTCTGGAGGCATTTTGGAGAAGTCAGATAATTTTATTCACCAGCCTTCTTGTAATCAGGGACTCCAACTGGAATTATGGAGGCTACCCACAGTTCCCTAGCCCTCAGAGTAAAACCCCCATTGCTGCATGTGGTACAACCCCTGCTGAAGATTCAGCATCATATGGACAGCTTGATCCCAAAGAAAACTAAATCCCTGGTGTTGCTGCATGTGAGTCTGTCACTTACAGGCACACAGGCTAAGAGGTGACTCCTCTCCAGGGAAGACACAGTCCAGTCTCTTCTGGAAGCTGCTATGGAAACACACAGAAAAATGGGATAGCTGCTATATTTAGCTCTTTACAGAGGAGTTGAAGACTGGTTGTCATAGAAAAATGTTTGTCTGGTAAAATTTTTATTGCCTTTAAAATGCAGTGAAAAGCCTTTGATTTGTGATCTTTTCCGTTAAGACTTGACAACTTTAATTCCAAAGGAATGGGCCGTGCCTGCTACCAGTGGACACTCAAGTGGGGAAGGCAGAAAGCTCCAGTTGGTCATGTCCTTGCAGACGTGTGCTAGTGCTGAGGACACCTCTCACAGGGAAGAACTTGTTCCTAATGTCCGATCAAAACCTACTCCTCTTTCAGTTTAAAATCATTGCCCCTTGTCCTATCACGATCACTATAAAAATCTCTCTCTCTTCTTTTTATAAGCCCCCTAAAGCACTGGAAAGCTGCAATGAGTTCTTCCAGAGCCTTCCCTTCTCCAGGCTACTGGGCAGGGCTACTGGAAGGAGCTGAGATGTGGTGGTCACAGCAGGGGTATAAAAACCTAATGAGACCTGAATTGATGGGGGGGATTATCTAGAAATATTTACTGCTGGTTAAAAACCTTTAGACAGAAATTATTTACTCAAGATGCTGAAGCAAAAAGAAATGACAGCAAAAGGAGACAGATGAAAATTTATTTCAGTTCCTGAATTATTATTGTTCTTGGTGAAAATCAGCACAGCTGCTTAACAGCAGAGAATTTAGCAAGGAAGTTCACTGATTTTACAGTGATCTGCTTTAGATCTGGGAGGGGTTTGTGCATATCATATGCAGAGCAGCATTCTCAGGGAGGAAAATAGCTGTCATTTTTCTCTGCATGAGTCCTCCTTCATGTGGGAAGACAAGCTCTTAATGCACTGGAAACTAATGATGCCTTTAAAAATAAATTCCCCAATCTCTTATCTGCTCTCTGTCTGCTGCGTCTTCCTCCCCCACAGAATAAATCTGTATGAGCTGATCAAAAAGAACAATTTCCAAGGCTTCAGTCTGTCTTTGATTCGCCACTTCACTCGGTGTGTGCTGAGGTGTTTACAAGTGCTGTACCAGGAAAGAATCATTCACTGTGATCTGAAGCCTGTAAGTACAATCATTTCATCACCTGCTATTCTGTACAGAATAAATGAGCTTATGCTATTCTTTATTGACTGAGAGGAACTGTCAGGGGAAACCCTAAAACCCAGTAAGATGTTTGTACAGAAGCTGTAATTTATTTCAGATTATATTCATGCTACAGTCAACTGATTGTTACCATTGATTCAGTTCATTCACCAAAGTATTAAAGGAGATTATTTGGTTACCAAAATGTATGCAAATATGAATAAAATTCAGGTAATGAGTTTTTGCTTAGAGAAATAGAAAAGTACTTGTAAAATTAGGTATTTCAAGATGAGGGACATTGTAATGCAAGTATTCACAAGGCAGCCTGTTTCAGGTTATCCTGTTAAGTCTATTTAATTTCTTAGGCACAACTATAAAATTAAGTAGCCTAGTAAATGGCAAAGGAATTCTGTAGGACAGTATTTAGGGTGTTCACCTGTTTCTGGAGGAGCATCTGTCATCCAATTCCCACTGCTGTATCTGCTAAGCATTCATGCTAGGTGAAACATTTCCATTCTCCTTAAGCCCCAAATATAAATTTTTGCAATTTTCTGAGATTTCTGAAGGATTTTAATTCTATTTTCACTTCAGGTGAAAGTTTCTCTTGATTTCATTTTCAAAAGGGCAAATGAACCAATAAAGAAAGAAATAAGCTCTCAGGTAAAAATGCTAAGGATAGAATTCTGTTCTCACTTCACTAAATGTATCTTGATTCAGGATTCTGAGAAGTCACAGACTGTCTGTACTCGTTGTCTTGCCAAGATCTTTGCCAGACCAATTTGCAGTGAGAAGAGACGCTTGCAAGATAACCCAAAAATCTGAATCAAAACCAATTAGCCCAATGGGAAATCTGTTTCCAGGCAGCCACTGACAAGGAATGATGTTGGCAGCATCAATTAGTGTAGTCTGTATTTAAATAGAGTAACGTATTAGTGAAAATGTAGTGAGTTAACTAGAAGACAATTTTGTTCTCATCCAACAATTGTACAGTTTCATGAAATTATGTTGCCTGAAACTCACATCTGTTATCCCATCTGCCTCCTATGATATTTCTCAACATAAGGTAGAATATGGAGTTTCTCTGGCCTTTATGCTAGGTAATCACTGCCTCCAAAGCCTGGTTTTCCTGTTGATCCTGGTTTTCCAGCTTTGATCAGCTCCCTTGCATTGTGAGGGGCTCAGTATTAGAGACAGAGTCCTACCATGAGCTGCAGAGAGAGGATGCTGCTTCCCTTACCAGAGCCAAGAGCACCTGGATTGTGGAAATCAGTCCTTTCCTTGACTTTCACCCCTAGCAGCTCTCCCTCCTGGCACATGAAGCATTTCCTTATGAGCCAATTACCCAAGAAACCACTTCATCATTATTTGGCATCCACCTGGGAAGTGTTCAATCCTTCAAAGCCCTGACACATAATCACTGTAACACTGGTTGATAAAGGTAACCATCTGTCTGCTGAGGAGTGGAGAAGGAAATCCTTCTTTTAGACACACTTTTAATGAGGATAAAACTCATCTCTGCAGAAGAGAGCTGAAGGCTGTGTTTGCTCATCAGTGCACATATCCCTGAGCTGGCTGTTCAAGGATCACTTCTCCAGCTGGAATTGCAGGCACTGGCCTCCTGCACCCAGCTAAGAATCCATAGGACCCTGCCTTGTCCATTTATCCCTCCCCTTGAGACCTGTGCAGCACACAGGTGGAGAGAGGTGAGCTGACACGGAGTCTGGACCAGGCTGTGCAGGGAGAAACTGTGGAGTGGTTTTGGGGAGCTCACTGGTGCTCTGTCTAGCTCACCTGCAGCCTGGATACCTTTCCAAATCTCCCCTCTGCTTTGCCCAAATGCACATTATTGGCTGCCTCCTCGTGTTAGCAAATCATTCCAAATGAGGTTGACTTTTGAAGCTCTCATTATGCAGAGAAGTGTAAATGTGATTTGCATTCTGATTTTCCCAAGTGTTCACTAACTTAATATGGTACTAAACCCTACTTTTCCCTGTTATTTTTTTTCTTTTTAGGAGAACATACTATTATACCACAATGGCCAAGGTTCAGTCAAAGTTATTGATTTTGGATCAAGCTGCTATGAAGACCAAAGAGGTTTGCAGAAAAGTCAAGTTGATGTAATTTTCTTAATAAGCTTTCTTAATTTTAAATAATGTGGAAACACTATTACTTTGATTGGGCTAATATATTGACCTATGCCCCTAATTAGAACCTGATGAACTGTTCAGCCACTGGTGGTGGAGCAAATACTGGTAGAGACAAGTAAGATATTACCATTCTTTTTCTTTGTCCCAAGCCTGATCAGCTTCTCTTCTGCCATTGCAATCAGAATTGCACTTTCAGGAGTGGTTAGCTGAAATAAAATTAAGAGGATAATCCAAATATTTCACTTATCAATAAGTTTGTCAGGTGCAAAGAGCCTTTCTCAGTAAGATGGCTAAATTATAGTTGGTACTTTTTGTATGAATACTACAGGGAGAGAAATGGGAACTATGCTTTTAATTTAGGAACTGTTGATTGATGCAAAGAGAACACCTTCAAGTAGGACTCTGAGCATGGATAAGCTGAATTACAGCATTAGAAGAACAATTTCCTTCAGTGAAACTTGTTGAAGAACAATTTCGAGATAGAACAGTGGAAAGTGTATCACTCATTGCTTCTAGGATGGGATTAGAAAATGTTTCCAGAGCCTGTGTGAGCAGTCCGTGGATAGACAGATTTATGATACCTGAACATATGCCACTTTTCTGTGGAATCTGCAGTTGACATTTCAGTCTCAACTGTGATATTTTGCTTCTTGTCTAATTTTTGATACAGTGTACACCTATGTTCAGAGCCGCTTTTATCGCTCCCCTGAGGTGATTCTTGGTCATCCTTATGCTATGGCTGTTGATATGTGGAGCTTAGGCTGTATCATAGCAGAGCTTTACACAGGCTACCCGCTGTTCCCAGGGGAAAATGAAGCTGACCAACTTGCTTGCATCATGGAGGTAACTTTTGGGATTGATTTGCATACCCATTTGATAAACTGCACCTCCAGCAACAAAGAGAAATCTCAAGCAATAATGAAATATGATTGGCAGTGGCCTGGCCTTTCAGAGGGAGGTTTAATGCAGCCAAATGACTTTTTGAGCCAGAAGGTCCCCCCTGAGCCTCTTTTCCTCCAGGCTGAGGCCCACCATGTCCCTCAACTTCCCCTTGTCAGACTTGTGCTCCAGAGCCTTCCCCAGCTCCGTTCCCTTCTCTGGACGTGCTCCAGCCCCTCAATGTCTTACCTGAAGTGACAGGCCCAGAACTGGACACAGCTGTGGATTTGAGCTGTGGCCTCACCAGTGCCATGGAGAGAGGGACAATCACTGCCCTAGTCCTGCTGCCACATTAGTTTTGACACAGAGATGTGCACTAAGGCAGCACTAAGGAATCCCTTAATTCCCTCCACAATAAGAGGAGATATTTTTTAGACATTTCACAGTAAATTGCAACGTTCAACTTCTTTCCATATGGAGGGCAAAATGCCACATCTCACCTGTTGGTGTTGTGTATCTTTATGAAATGAGGAGTAACTCTTATGAATTCATTTCCTGTGAAGGTATTGGGTCTTCCACCAGCTGATTTTATCCAGGCTGCGTCAAGGAAGAGAACCTTCTTTGGTAATTTCTTCTGATTATTTGTCCTTGCTGGATCCCCTCCTGGTAGTTAATCACTAATTAATAGCACTGGTAGTATGGGGTCAGAGACCTTTAGCTAATTCCTAGCGGATAAAAATACTTCCAGGAAGAGATATGGGAAAAAAGCAAAAGGATAAAATGAGGCCTACAAACGAACCTGGAAGTCTGCTCTTCATGTTTTATGGGCCTCTAATTGCCGAAGTGATAGGGAAGTTACTCCTTAAAAATACTGTTCCTAAAAGGAATGCAGTGGGCTCTGGCAACTAATTAACATTGTTCATTTCTCAGGGTATAATTTGGGTTTGGAAATTGCTCAAAGCAAACAAACTGACGAAATGTAGGATGCAGTCTCTAGGATGTGACCAATCCTGCTTGCCACAATTCTGGCAGATTATCAATCCATCAGGGCAAAAATGGAGTTAGTGGGATGGACATGGATTCTGTTCATGCAACTTTTTAAAGTATTTAGTGAAGGTTTTTAATGTAATTTTTTTGAGCATGTCTTTTTCATTTTTAAAGATTCCAAAGGTTTTCCTAAATCTGTAACTAACAGCAAAGGGAAAAAGAGATGCCCAGACTCCAAGGATCTAAGCACAGTGCTGAACACCCATGATGCTGGTTTCTTGGACTTTTTGAAAGGATGCCTAATGTGAGTTCATACTGTATACAACAACCTAGTTTTGAGTTTCCTTTCATTGTCTTGTGCCTTTAAAATCTTTGTATCTGTTTGGTTTGGTCTTTTATTTTTTGGTGGGGTGTTTAGGGTTTGTCTTGTTTTGTTTTGCTTTCCACATGGCATCATTTGTATAACTATTATTATTGACACTTTACTGTGTCTTCTTTAGCACTGACTTCAAATGTCTTTCTAGCAGTTCAGTAGCACTTTCCTAAAGAAATCCTAAAGGAACTGCTAACTTGTGGTTACATGGGGAGGGAAGAAAAAATCATCCCACTCTGTTTCACAGGAAGGCTGCTTTCAATGTTCTCTGTTTGCCAAGTCCATGTGAATCATTGATCCATTTTGGTTTGCTGGTTGAATCAGAACTTTCAGAAAATCATTTCAGTGGAGCAAAAAACCAAACCTTAAACAAGTAATTTTGGGTCCCTACCCTAATAACACCAGGAACTGCATGTTAAAAACAGTTTAATGCTGCAGAGGGTGTGATCAGTACAGTGCTGACGTAAATAGGTTTTGAAGGATGGAGAAGGTCACATAAGATTTTGCCATGGTTTTGGGATAAAAAGATAAAATTATTTTGTTTCCAAAAAAATGTCCTCATGATCTGACTTTCAAAAGACAAGGCTGAATCTTTTGCCTTGTACTGATTCTCAGTTAGAAATAGCTGCATAATGAATTGTCTCCCGTGGATTTAAGGTGGGAACCTTCCCTGCGCATGACTCCTGATGAAGCGATGAAACACACGTGGATCCAGGAGCCTAAAATATTCCGGAAAATACAGGCTCCAAGGAAGATGAGTGATGGCTCATTCTCTGCACTGGAAAACAGAAGAGAGACAATTCGTAAGCATGTTCTATCTCACAACTAAGTGCATTTATATCAGTGTGTCTTTGGTGTTTCTTTGTGTTTAGTGTCCTCTGCCCGGAGTTAGGGGAGGTGAAAGTGTGGAGGTAATGGATGGCCACTGAAATGTGTTGGGTAAAAGCACCATTCCTCACTTGTGTAGAACTGCATGCCTTATGTTTTAGCTCAGCTGCCAGCAAGAAGACTGAAAGTGCTAAAGATTCACATGGAAAGCCCTTTTCCCTGCTGAGAGCAAAATAGTACCTGACACCACACCACAGTGCATCTCACTTTCAGAGCCAAAGAATGCAGCAGTGAGGGTTGATCCCAGAGAAAACTTTGACCTGATTTGCTGGGAGTTTGTGTCAATCCTGTGTTTTACCTGCTGTTAAGAGTCTGCATTCTTACCTGCTCATTTTAATGATTTATTGTTGCAGAGAATCTCTGGAAAAATGCAGCTGACAAAGTGAGAAGTGAACTGGCTGACAGACTGACTCCCTTCACAGGCACAGCAGAAAATGATGTGCAGAACACAAGGAAGCATGCTATTGCAGAGAAATATTTGGAAAACCACATGGAAAAGCCTATTAAATACGATCAAGCAGAAGACAGTGGTGAAAGAGCTCTTCCAAAAACGTCTCTTTTTTTCCCACCAATTAAGTAACACACAGCACAAGCTATGACTGGCTCAGTTGCATACCTAGTATATTTTGTAGGTATTATTTGTACTCAGGAATATAAGCTATATCTGTCTGTTCATGGGCTGTGCACATTGTAAGTATATCTAATGTTCTTTTTACCCTGAAATCATCTAGCCAACCAAAACAGAATTTGAGAACCATTCCTTTTCCTCATCTACTTCCTTGTGATCAGAGATTCGTCACAACGAGCAGCAATAAAATGGAGACCGTAGAGGTGGAGAGTGGCTTATTCTTGGTGTTATAACAGACCTCTGAATTTTATATTTTCCTGGATGTAAAAGAACAGACATGTTGACTGAAGAATCTGAATCCTTTTACTTACAGCAGCATAAGTCAGGAATAATTCATAGATAAGATTACTGGATATACTTATGTATAAAAAAAATAAGAAAAAAATCAAACCCAGCATCCTCATTTTCCTCCTTCTCCATTTTCTTTTTATAGTGAAGCTGCTAGATGAAAACCATTGTCACACCTTCCTAGCAGATTTAGAAATGTAAATTATGCTCTTTAGCTCTCTAACAACAACAAAGCAGAGTGATATTATGGGCCCATTTCTGCAGGAACTCAACAGGAAGAATGGATTAAAGGAAGCTGGTTTGATTCAGGAAAATTGTCCTTCATGGGAAATTTAACTTAATACTCTGAAAAAAAAACATCAAAAACCAAATGGATTTCTATGCTCCCTAGGGTTTATGTGTTTAATGTGTTTAATTTAGATATTTCACTCTTTGAACAACACACTGTCTTTTCACTGCATTTCTAAAGCACCCACCTCATTACACCTCTTACATTTACTGAAGCTTATTGCTAGAAATTCAATTTAAAAGGAATAATGAGAAAATTGTCCTGCCAAAAGCAGCTACTACTTTAGCAGTGACACTGCAGCAACCCCAAGGGAAATAGGTGTTCAGGTGTTTAGAGTCACCATAGCAGTGAACTCCCACAGGCTCTTTTGCAAAAGGAAAATCAAAAGGATATGGAAATGGTCCTCAAACAGTTCCAGTGTTACAGGAGTAAACAAGCTACCTGACAGGTACAGCTGAATCAGTTAATGGTGAAAGTCACCTCAGGGAAAATGGACTGCTGTGATCACCCCCTCAGCTTCAGGCAAATCCTGGGACTCCTGAAGAAACACCTGGAAAATGAGTGACCCAGGAAGGGCAATAGCCCATTATTGAGAGTAATTGAGTGGAGAATTACAAGGGTATTTTGGCAGACAAATACCATCCTGCTGTGATGCCGACATTCTTGACAAGCAGGCCAGCTTGTAGTGCCAGAATTATCTGTACCTCTGAGAGAGGTTTCAGAGAGACTCTTTTGCAGATGAACCCTCCTGGGGACCGTAAAATGCTCCCATTCCCATTCTTCAGCAGAATGATGGGAAAAATGAGTTCTGTTCTGCACCATATTACACTGTTACCATGTTACAGCACAGTACAGCCAGGGTGGGTGCACTGCAGAGTGGGGACAGAGCCCTCATTTCATTTCTCAGACCCTGGGAACAATAATTTACAGGTTTGCTGCAGTTGCTGTTTGTTCTTCATCTGCTGTGTCACGTTTCCTTCACTGCTTAGGCTGCCCCAAGTTACGGGATCTGATTCTCACAATTGTGCACTTGGGTATTTGTCTGCTCTACTTCAGGGCAAAGTTTGGAGTGCCCTTGACACCTGGAATGGACGTCACCCTAACGAAGGTGTAAACCTCATTTGATAAATGGGCCTCTGTGCTGGAGCCCTTTTTTTTCACAATTAGTGTATTTCAGTAGCTCTATGTAGTAAGCATCATCATCTTATTTCTCGTGGCATATGCTGATGGGTTTTTTAAGGCATTCAGTGTTGAGAGAAAAGTGGCAAAGTCATCTGAGCCTGTAATTCAGTTTGTAATTCTGTAATTCCATACAGAAGGCAGACGGATGGCTTTTCACTGTAGCTGTCATGACTTTGCTGTCCTTCTTCCTTGCTGACCTGCTGTTCTAATTCCTGCAGCCTTCATGATGATCTCAATCTTCAAAATCTTTCCTAATAAGGGCTCTTGTGCATAACTGTTGGATTTTTTTCAGAGATGACAGAAATAAATAGAAATTACTTGGTGGAAATATCTAGCCCCAAGATATCATCACTGCTTTCACTCCTCTGCAGAAGCAAGTAGATCCATCAGACACAGGTAGCATCCTCATCTCTGTGGCATTTTAAAGGAGATAATGAGAAAATTTTCTGTGTAAGAGGACAACCTACAAAATGCTGAGAAGAATCCTCTGACTCATCCTCAGCTTGAGCCACCCTCAGACTTTCCATGACATAGACTCTCAGAGAAAAGAAGCACTGATAATTTGCTTTCTTGAAAAGCCCAGTCCATGCATCATGTTGTATTTCTCTGTGTATTGCCATTTTTTAACCACATTTGCCAAGAAAATGAGGTGGCTGCTTTCTTGTCCATCTCTGCACGTTGGCCTGTCTGTCTGGTCTAGTGGAAGGTGTCCCTGCTCATGGCAGGAGGGTTGAAATGAGATGATCTTTAAGGTCCCTTCAAACCCAAATCATTCTATGATTTTATGATTCTGTCTTCCAGTTGTTGGGCATTTTTACAGCACAGATAAGTGATTGGGGTGTAAGGCTGGGAGGGGTATCACAGTATGGCGAAATTCTGAGAAACCACATCCCTGAGTTGAAGAGAACGTGCAGGGACCGCTGTTGCAGCAGTGGGCATTTACAGGATGTCAGATACAGATCTTTAGACAATCAGAGTGTGAGAACACAAAGACTCAGTGACCAAGCTGTTAGAACACTTCTGTCTCTGAAACCTCATTACAAAACTGCTGTCTGTAAATAACAGCCTTTCTGGCACTGGATGCTTTCTGCATAATTGCACCTCACCACTGCTTTTGGGAAGCTGTGTGGGTATAACTGCAGTACATCAAATGCACACTCTTTGCAGAGCCCACCATTGGTGGCCTTCAAAGGCAGAGACTCTCCTGATTACTCCTGATCTGCTCTGCAAGGCTTTACCAGCAGGCATCAATTTCTGCATCTCTGGGTGTGCCTGTGCCCTCCTATTTGCTATGTGAGACAAGTAAAGCCAATTTGTCAGCCTGGCAACTGCTCATCTTCGACCCTCTCTGTGCTCCCAATGCTCTGAGCTTTCAGATAACAAATCTGTCCAGAAAATGGCTATGTAGACACTGTTTATATCTGTTCAAAAATGTCTTTATCCATTACCTGGGATGCTCCTGCCTTCAACAGTATTTTTGGCACTCCTTTGAAGCTTGAAAGGGAAAGGGTGAAAAAGAACCACAGTCCTGCAGTTCCCCATTCTGTAAATATCCGTCACATGCTGATGTATCTGTCCTTGCTAACCCGCTTTGCAAATTACTTATTATAAAGAGAATCTCCACCTCTTTATCCTCAGAGGTTTTTTAGGCACCCAGGATTTTCAGCCTGTGAAGAAGGAAAGGGCTTTTCACAGCTGCAGTGGGACAACTCCTGGAACAGGAGGATTTGTGCAATGCAGCTATGGATAAAAAAGCCCACAGCAGTGAAAGAGCTGAGAAATTACATTAAGCAAAGGTGAAGTCCTTTCACGAGGCAGCTTGTGAAAAAAATCTCCCTTATGCCACCCCCTTTCCTTCAGGATTGCATGCGTTACTCAACAAGGACCTTTACATCTCCTCTGCTGCTTCCATATGATCCATAGGATTTGGCAGATGTAGCCCTGCAGATGTGTGGCAAAAGGTGAGTCAGCTTGGCACCATCTTCCACAAGGGCTATAGTTTCTTGAAATAAAGAGAATCTGGGATGGATTCAAACATGGAAAAGAGGGCTGTCAAAGAAGTGAGTAGCTGAATGAAGGATATTTTTTAGCCTAGTTACCAAGGGTTCAAGTTACCGCTCTGTTAAGTATCTATTTGGATATCAGCCTTCAGACATTTTTAAACCAAATTTCTTTTTAAGTTGCTTTTCATATTTTGTTAAAATTTGTCCTAAAAGAACAAGCAGAGGTGTTAAGAGAATGCAAATTCTCACCAGAATGCAAATATTGTGAAATGATACTGACATTGCTTCAACTGATGCTATATAACAGGATTCTGCTGCTTCCTGCACTGCAGCAGGGAGTTGCTGAGCTGGGGAGGTGTGGGGTGGAAGCTGGCTGTGTGTCAGGGACGTGTGTGCTGCCTGCAAAGGATTTCAGCAGCAGAACAATCGAGGCTGTTTTGATAGTACTGGGCATAGCATTTTCCTCCTTCTTCTACTCCCAAGTTTGTTGCACGTCATCATAACCCCCAGAGAAAAAAACTCAGTGAATCTTCACTGCTTTCCTCTCCTGTGTGTCTGTATATTGCCTGAGGCAGATACTCAGAGGTGCCATTGCATCCTATGGTTCTGACTCTCCTCTTTACTTTCACACTTGGCTCCTGTGTGAGCATTTAGTTTTCTAAAGGAAGCAGATTTTATCTTCCTCCCTCTTCTCAGGTCATCTATAATTTTAAAATCTTCCTTGGCATGCTGCTCACTGCCAATCTGTGGTATCTTCCTGCTGCTGCACGTCTCCCACGGCCCTCAGCAGTGCCATGCAAACACCACCACATCCTGTTCCACCCAAGCGACCATGCAATTCCAATCCTTGTCACACAGCAAAACCACCTCTCCTTGCAATTCCAGGATGGTTGCATATTCCAGCAGCATCTCAGCTGCGTCCTCCAATCTCACACTCTGCTCCCTGTGAAGAAGGGATTTTCTGCTTAAAAGTGGAGAATAGGCAACAGTAAAAATTTATCACATGGGCAGCTCTGCAAGATGCAGATTCCTTTGCCTTTTTCCCTTTCCATTTCATGATTAATTCTATCTTTGGTTCATCTCCCAGAGGGACTGAAGTCTCTCAGTTTTGATATCCCTGTGCTGTCCTAACCTTCAGATATTCACTTTGCATTACTGTATCCTTCAGCCCTGCCTGGTTCCCCCCAGACAGAGTCTTTGGCCTCTCTGGAGCAGATAGTATCAAAAATGTCAGCATTTTATTAAAGAATTAAAAAAAGAAACCATAAATATACTTGCTGTCTAAAGCAGGACTGTCAACAACATGACCTGGGATCCAAGCAATCTGTATGCAATTTGATCTCTTTAAACCCTATCCCCGAGGATCAGATCAGGTAACTCTCCTTCTCTGTAGTTCATCTGTTCTTCACATGCCTGTCCCAGAAAAATAAGACAAAGGGCTTTTCTACATTTTCCCTGCAAGTTAATAGGAATAAACTACCATGTCCTCCAAAATCCACTGATCTGGAATAAGTTTTGTAGTGGATTATGCAATTGGGCAAATTGGAAATGATGGACAAGGCACTTCCTGGCAGAACTGGTCAGAAACCTGCTGAGGGTCTTTGTTTTTATGTCATTACACTGAAAGGTCTCAGGCAGCATGGAAGATGATGCACTTTTCTCCTTTGACTCACTCCCGCCAAGGTTTAGCACATGGAGCAGAGGCATTTTTCTCATTCTACTCTTCCAAATTGCTGTCACAGGAGCCCTTTTCATTTGCCACAGCAGCTCCCTTCCTCTGATAAGCCATGGCATTGACTCAGCCTGTTTCCAACAAATTTGTCCCTAATCATCCCACCAGAGTGGCATAATCAGGGTTCAGTTCAGAATCTGCAATGGAAAGACAAGTTCTTCGTCAGAAGAGCCTTTTCCTTGGTAAGGGGAGCCAACATTCACCCACCCTGAGGAGTACTGGGTAGGAGGTAAACACTTTGCTGTCGTGTTTTGGTTCAGTAGTACAAAACAGCTGTTCAAAATGTTTTAAGATGTATATGAGATGGATTAGCACAGTTTCACTCAGGCAGGTTGCCAGGGCATGTTATGTAAAGTGTTGATCTTTCCTACATTTTAACTTGAATATAGAACAGTTGAGTTCCAGTTCTCCTTCCTGGCAACAGGCCCAGCCTCGGGCACTTCCATATAAACTGGGCCCCTTGTAGGTGCCCAAGGTGTCAGCAAGACTCAGAAACTGCTGTGATGATGGTGATGTTCTTCTCAAGAATCAAGAGAATGCTCTTCTTCATGTTCTTCCCGTTCTTCCCATGCTTTTGCTCTGGCCAGCTTGCACCTCCACTGCTGCATTTCCCCACCTTCCTGGATCCTTCCTGCATGTTCTATCTCTGCTGGGACCACGAGGAACAGGAGCTGATGAGGTTTGAGCTGTACATCCACACAACTGGCTGGTGGCATCCGGATTCAGCCCTCATGGAGCGCAGCCTGGATCTGATATTGTGACAGGAGGTGCCTTCTCAAATGGCAGCATCTGATTCTCTGAAAGTTGAACAGATTTCCCCTTCATCCCCAAGCGTCATGGTCCAAGTACCAACTTTTTCCAAGTTGGAAAAAAAAAGCATAATAAAAGGTGACGAGAATTGGGAATCTTCAGCCGGGAAAGGCTGAGGGAATTGGGATTTTTTAGCCTGAAAGACAGAAGGCTTTGGGGTGTCCTCATTGTGACCTTGCAGTGCCTGAAGGGAGCCTACAGAAAAGATGGAGAGAGACTCCTGACAAGGGCCTGGAGTGACAGGACAAGGGGCAATGGCCTCACACTGACAGAGAGCAGGGTTAGATTGGATATGAGGAAGAAATTGTTCCCTGTGAGGGTGGGGGAGACCCTGGCACACTTGAATATGTTAGGCATAGGATAGGACATCCTTGGGAATTCTTGTTTTTTCTAGTGTCAGGCAACCACTAAGGATAGACGCCTGATGCTAAAGCAGCTGGAGTTTAGAGGGGAAAATTGCCACCAAGGCTGCTAAGTAAAAACCAGGCTATTGTTTTGTTTTGCTTTAATTATTAAAGAGAAACAGGCAGCTTAATGTTATCCAAATACAGAGCAAAAAAAGTTTTTAGTGAAGCGTTTGCCAGTTGCAGTGGTTTTACTTTGTTCAGCTATTTTCAGTTCCTCTTTCACACAACAGTAAAATATGTCTTGCATTAAATATGCTTTGACATTTGTCTAAAAATGGGTGAACTTTGGAGGGAGTGAGGTAGCAAGCCTTCCTTCTGGTCATCAGCTGGCTACAAAATTATTCTTGTCATACCCATTTTTGTAATCTTTTTTGGATTGTGACCCAGAGAGGATCCTTTTGCCTGTGAATCACTGCATGAAAAAATAGAAATACTTTTTCTTATTTTTTAATAACAATTTTTAAAAAGTGATTTGAGGTAAACCCGAAGCATTTAATTTCTCCCAAAAGAACATCCTGAAAGGAAAAACTGAAGTGTTTGGTTTCAAAAGTATTAAACAATCCATTATTTTCAGAAAATATATTTAACATTAACAATGGTTTTTTCCTCTTTAGTAGCAGAAATTCTTTTTTTTACATTAGAAAATAATTTTGGTCCCACAAAAGTTACAGGTTTTTTCAAACCTTTTACATATCAGAAAATATCTCCCAGTTATTTTAGGTCTGGATACAGTAAGCAAGCACATTAAATCTAGGAAAATCCACATTTGCTCAGCTGTAAAGCACATCCACTAAACACATGGAACAGATAGTTTGAGGGAAAGACATCCTAGTTACTGTAAATGGAATTTAAGTGAGGTTTTCTATTTGAAACTTTCCTTTTAAGCCTCTCTCTCTCACGTCCTTGGTTTTTCTTTTAGTTTTCCTTTTACTACAACCAAAAAAAAGTCATTATCTGAGTATTGTCCAGTGGGCGGAAAACCAGTGAAAAAGGCTTGCTTTCACAAAGAGGGTTGTTTTTCCAAATGTTTACTGCATTCCTCTTTCATAATGTATATTTCAGCTGAAATATGTTATCTATTTCAGGGGAGCTGATTTGCAGACTACTTATCTTTGAATTTGGATCTTGTAATGATATCTTTACCAATTCTGTTTTCTTGATGAGGTACAGACACCCATCTGACTCAAGTGACCCCAAAAGATTCTTCATCTCTGACCTGAGGCTGCACAATATAAGTATTGGACAAGAGCCTGATATGTTAAAAATCTGCCCTTCTTCTGTCTTTCTTGGTCATGGCCACACTGAGTTTGGGATTGCACAGACCAAAAGATGGACAGGGCTGGTCTTGGAAACATGGAAATAGAGCTGGCAAGAGGAGGAATGGAGTGGGAGTGTGAAGGGTTATTTCTTAGGAAAAGGCTGTCACCCATGCCTTAGCTAGAGTTTAGAAAGAGAACACAGACTGGTGCTAATGAATTGCAACAGAATCATTGACACGGACATCTCATTATTAACACAGACATACAGGGCCATTGTCCCACCCATATAGACCCACATTAAAATATATTTAATTTACTGGAGATATTCACTGCTCCCCATCACAGTTTTGTGGGAAATACGCAATAATGAGTATACATTTAAATGCTGAAATAATGAGTATACATTTAAATGCTGAAAAGCGTGGCTAAGTGCACAGAAATTACAGTACAAACTTCCCTGTGTGCTATCTCCAGTATTAAGTTATGCAGCACCTCAGTATCACATAAAAGGAGCTGGAGTCCCCTTTAACTTTCCCCTGTGGTATTTGCACCATCCTCGTCAAATGGGAGTTCAAAAGCACCAACTCAGTGTGGTATTGCACCTTCCTTCTTCAAACAGCATGGGCCCACACAGCACTCCCTCAAGACGCAGCAGAACCTGCTGATCAGCGTAGGCAATATTCCACAGGAAAGAGGGGCACTATTTTTATGGCAAAATTTGTGGGATTAGTGCTATCATGTGCTTGTCACTCCAGAAAGCCAGCTATAAAAACTAAAAAAGTTGATTGAACTGGATAGATGTTTCCTACACTCAGTTCATGTTACAACTGGCAAATTAGTAATGCAATTCCTTAATAGAAAAAAAATCTGAATGAAAAAAAATTAAGACTTGGTGGAGTTGAAAAATCACAGAAAACTTTGGGTTGCCCAAAGAAGCTGTGGCTGCCCTGCCTGACAGTGTCCAAGGTCACATTGGATGGGACTCTGAGCAACCTGGGATAGTGGAAGGTGTCCCTCCCTGTGGCAGAGGGTTGGGACTGGATGATCTTTGACATCCCTTTCAACCCAACCCACCTTTGTGAAGATGTCAAATGACTTCCTGACTATGCTGTGACAGCAGCTCAACTTCTATACTCTTAAACAAGCTGACATAATTTCTAGTTTCATTCCCCTGCTGGATTTCTCCCAAAGCCTGGCCAGGGCTCAAGGGGGAACCAAGGGAGTTGTCGTTGATCCTATACCCCCCCAGTTGGTCCAGATGTGGCCTTATCCAGTTTCTAGATATAGAAAGGTAAACACTTGCTTTGCCGATAAATGAACACATATAAACATAATTGATTAATGATCAAAGATAGATATAGATATAGATATAGATGATAGAGATGATACAGATTATATAGATGGTATAGATATAGATATAGATATAGATAAAGATATAGATATAGATATAGATATAGATATAGATATAGATAACATTTGGTTGGAAGGTTCATCTAGAGGCCAACTTTGGCTCAGGGCCTGTTTTTCAGACCTTAGTCAGGGCCTGTTGTTTAGGTCTCAGCTAAAGTACTTCAGCTGCCTGTCACAAAATTTCTGGACACATCTCCCTGTCAGGTCTGAGGGCCACTGCAAATCTTCATTTGACCGCAGTACAAACTTCTGAGTCATCAACCGCCTCAGAAACTTCTTTACTTCCTTTTCTTTTTCTCACGCAGCTGGTGTTTGTTTGGCTTCTCTGGTCCCGTGATTCTGGAAAGGCACAGAATACCAGAACACATCAATGGCCCTTGAAGAAGCCTCTGCCATTACTGTTGGCACAGAGGGTGTTCCAGATCAGATGGCCCTGAGAGGATATTTCCATAAAAGAAAATTGTCTCTCTGTGGAAGAAATAGGTTCAATCAGAATTGGTATTTATTTTATTAGAAAACCACTCGACTTTCTACTAGTTTGTTCTAAATCAGAAAAGCAATGTCTTATAGTGCTGTAAAGACAGGATTACAGTTATCATAGAATCATGGAATGGTTTGGGTTGGAAGAGACCTTAAGATCATCCAGTTTCACCTTCCCTGCCATGGGCAGGGACATCTTCCACTATCCCATGTTGCTCAGAGCCTGTCCCTGGACACTTCCAGGGATGGGGCAGCCACAGCTTCTCTGGGCAACCTGTGCCAGGGTCTCACCACCCTGACAGGGAACAATTTTTTCCTCATATCCAATCTAACCCTGCTCTCTGTCAGTGTGAAGTCATTCCCCCTTGTCCTGTCACTACAGGCCCTTATAAAGGCTCTGTCTCCATCTTTCTTTTAGCTCCCTTCAGGTGCTGGAAGGCCACAATTAAATTCCCCCTTCTCTTCTCCAGACTGAAAAATCTCATTCTCTCAGCCTTTCCTCACAGCACAGGTGCTCTGGCCTCTCAACACTTTAGCGGCCTTCTCTGGACTCTGCCCAACAGTTCCATATCCTTCCTGTACCAGGGACCTCAGAGAGAAAAGAGGTCACCCCTCAGCCTCCATTTCTCCGAACTCGACAAACCAGGATCCTCAGCCACTCCTCACAGGACATTCCTTCCAACCCTTCNGGCTCTGTCTCCATCTTTCTTTTAGCTCCCTTCAGGTGCTGGAAGGCCACAATTAAATTCCCGCTTCTCTTCTCCAGACTGAAAAATCTCATTCTCTCAGCCTTTCCTCACAGCACAGGTGCTCTGGCCTCTCAACACTTTAGCGGCCTTCTCTGGACTCTGCCCAACAGTTCCATATCCTTCCTGTACCAGGGACCTCAGAGAGAAAAGAGGTCACCCCTCAGCCTCCATTTCTCCGAACTCGACAAACCAGGATCCTCAGCCACTCCTCACAGGACATTCCTTCCAACCCTTCCACCAGCTTTGTTCCCTTCCTCTGCACCTCCATTCAAGGACCTTCATGTGTTTCTTGAATTGTAGGGCCCTGGGCTAGTTTTGGCTGGGATAGAGTTCATTTCCTTCATAGCAACTGGTATGGGCTGTGTTTTGAAATTGTGCTGGGAACAGTGTTGAGAACACAGGGATGTTTTAGTTCTTGCTGAGCAGAGATTAAACAGAGTCAGAGCCCTCTGCTTGTCATCCCACCCCACCACTGAGGAGGCTGCGGGTGCACAAGGAGTTGAGAGGGNACCCTTCCACCAGCTTTGTTCCCTTCCTCTGCACCTCCATTCAAGGACCTTCATGTGTTTCTTGAATTGTAGGGCCCTGGGCTAGTTTTGGCTGGGATAGAGTTCATTTCCTTCATAGCAACTGGTATGGGCTGTGTTTTGAAATTGTGCTGGGAACAGTGTTGAGAACACAGGGATGTTTTAGTTCTTGCTGAGCAGAGATTAAACAGAGTCAGAGCCCTCTGCTTGTCATCCCACCCCACCACTGAGGAGGCTGCGGGTGCACAAGGAGTTGAGAGGGGACACAGCTGACCCCAACTGCCCAGAGGGATATTACAAACTTGGAAAGCCACGGGATTTTCTTGTTTAGGCTGCACTATTCCAGTTGCTGCCTTTGCATATTAAGCACCTTTTGCGCTTCCCAAAATAGGCTGGACAAATCCCTCTTTCTGAATCCCCATATGCCATCAGAATTGCCCTGCAGAGAGGCAGCTGAGAGCTGCACAGAGCCCATGTTGCTCAGGACACAGCAGGGCAGCCTGGTGCTGCTTCCCAAGGGCTGTAGCCATGGGCCTGCCCCAATGTGTGGCAGGGTCCTGTTCCAGCAGTGCTGAAGACATTTCCTGATGGATATGG
>VZRF01007444.1:850-42868 GCA_013396875.1 Vireo altiloquus
CCTCCCTCCCTCCCTCCTCCCCTCCCTCCTCCAGTCACGTCACCAGGATCTCTTTGGGCTAGAAAGGGTTAACACCACAGTTTGTAAAAAGTTCTGAAAATAAAAAGGTAACATACAGCCTTAAAATGTCTAAACTGCAACCAATGGTGGAGTTAACTGAAAGCACGTGCCCCAGGGTAGTACATGCGTACGAGGGAGAAACTTAACACTTGGGTCTGCTCGTCTTTACACGTTGGGTGTGTTTCTTGTCGTTGGAATATTTTGTAAGGAATATTCAGCACTTGGACAATGTCTCTTTCATCTCGTCCAACAAGTTGCTAAGCAGGGTAGAATCATTACATTTCCCATCTATGGATACAGAGTTCTCTCCCTTGGAAAGGAAAAAAAGGAAAGAAAAGATCCATTAGCTCCTCTTCCAAGTGGGGATAAAGTTGTTCCCAGCCAAGCTCAGGGGCTGGAAAGAGGCAGAGGAAGGTAGGGAAAGCTCCAGGTTTAGCTTCTCTCAGAGGTTACAATGCTCTCACCTTTTTTACCAGTAAGCAGACGTGATGGCCTTGGATAGAACGGCTGTACATGGACGCACACGAATCAACACGTTCCACAACTGCAGAGAAACAGCAATTTCATTTAATTCAATCCAGCTCGAATTCAAGCCTTGCTTCCCAAGAGCAACCACTGCTCTGGCCTTGAGGAACAGAGGCTTCTGTTCCGAGGGGAGGAGGAAGTCAGGGTTAAGATGTGTCTGGCTCCTCCTGGCTTCTCTCTGGGACATTTCACAATAACGAGGTGAGTCATTAGTCTCCTAGGCCACAAATGTTCTGTGGCAAAAACACTGCTCAGAATGCAGATTTCTTCCCCAGAAATACTTTCAGTGAGGCAACATCTAATGCAAACACCAGAGCATGATGAAACAGCCGGTTGTTTTGTTTCAGCCAGTGCTTGTGTTTTAATTAATAAACCCAAACATGAATATCTAGGGCTCTCCCTCACTGAAATGAAGCACTGGGGAAGGAGGCTGAAGCCCTGCAGATCAAACCTAACCTCCAGAGAACAGTTAGAGCCTGAACTCCACACCAGCTGCTCCCATGATACCTGTCACATGCCTCACTGGGCTGCAGGAATTCCACAGGGACACAAGGAGAATTCATTCTGAAGAACACTGCATGCTTTGAGTGTTGCAAAACTGGAGAAAACTCTCCCAAACATATTTAATCTGAATATCAGCTGCTCCTGTGATTGCTGAGCCCACAGAGTGTTGTGCTCACCAAGCACAGCAGAGATTTTAGAATATGGAATTCTGCAGAAGGTTCTGCATCAAGGAAGACTCACCTGAAAAATGATGATGAAAACAGATCTTTGCCAGTAGATGTTGGAAAGAAATGCTAATTCCATCTACTTTAATAGAACTCATGTGCAGATCTCCAGACTCTAGGAGCTTGGCAAAAGCATCACTGCAGAACAGGAAGGAAAGTAAATATTTTATTAGAAATGCAAGTGAAATCTGTCCCATCAGCCCCATGAAACATGGCAGGATACAGAAACTTAAGTGCTACCAAGCTCTAGGAAAATGGATTTACAGCAAATATGGAAACCACACTCCAGAATCCCATGAAGCAGCTTGTGCCCTCAACCAGAGCTCCCTCTGCCAGCTCACAGGGCACAGAGCTCCTTCCACAGAGCCACCTGAAATAGGTCACAGGCCATATTTGAACAGTCACCCCTTCCAGAGACACTGGCCAAGCCCCCAGGAGCAGGCAGAGCTTCTCCTGCCAGGGGCAGCTCAGGCACTCACCTGTAGCAGGGTGTCGTGATCAAGTATGAAGCGCAGCTGAAGTGCAATTTGAAATCTAGTTTTTCATGGGTTGAACCTTCATCATTCTGCAACAAGGCAAAGGAGAGGAGGTGAGTGGGAGCCCTGAGGCAGCAAGAGGAGCCATCCCCACCCACCACACAGGCACCAAGGAGGAGCTCAGGGCTCAGCTCCTTCTGAAACAGCCTAGCTGGGCCTCAAGGATCAGCCTGAGAACTGTCCCACAACACTGACCCACTCAAAGGTCTGGGCAGCTAGGCTGATACCTACACCTAGAACAGCTAAGGGACACGACAGGCTGCAGCTCTGCCTGCACTCTGCTCAAATACACTGAGCAGACTGAGTTTAACACTTGGAGATGTGGTTTAACAGTTCGTTATTTCCTGAGCAAAATAATAAATTAATAGTTCCCAGATTCTTAGGTACTAAAATAGGACCAGCAAGCTATTTTTAAGAAACCCTTAAAATAGAGATAATGGCTGACTCAGGAGTAGCCACAACTGTCTCCATTCATTTCCTCAGAGCTGTTCATGCAGCTCTGTCATTAATAACTGTACTGAAATAACATCAGAAAGCCACACAGTCTTATCCAGCTCAATACTTATTAAACAATGCTTTCCACTGACCTCACTCTTGGTCTGGGTTGTCACTCCCAATAACTGCATCTAATTCTTATTTCTGTTTTCCAGCCTTGTACCAGGCCGCAGTGTCCAAGCAGTCCCTGGATCAGTGAGATCAGAAGGAGCAGACCCTGGTTCCATCCCTCCCCTCTCCAGAAGCTCAGTGTGATTTCCTAGCTGACAATGGGGCACGTGTTCCAGGCTGCCTTGCTCACACACTGCCAGGAATGACAATCTAGGCCGTGCTTACGCAGGACTGGGGGCACTCTTTGCACAAGATGTCATGTGAAAATGTTCCTCACAGAACAGGCTGGTGCAGCAGGGATGAAATGGTGCCTAAAAAAAGCTCCAGAGCAGAGCTTCCCACCCGAGTCCAGCTCCCTGACGCAGTTCCAAAGGAAGCAGAGGCAGTTGAGAGCTGCACTTACTTTGACTATAAAGGACAGTGTTCCTTTTAACTTCTGAGCCATAACAATACTCTGAAGTGTAAACACAAACTGGGCTTCATTAGAGATTCCTAATGTGAAGAGAGGAGAGGGAAAAGTCAGGTCAGAACATGGTTTCCAGATCTAAGTAATGGTTAGAATAAACTGACTGATGTGCAGACTATTTTTGAACCAAGTTTGAAATTCTTTGAGTTGGAAGAGAGTTCTACACACAATTGCTGTGGTGAGTCAACAGTGTTACAGCACTTGGGTCTCTTAGAAGCAGCAACAGGAGCTGGCTTTTGGCAGAGGTTATTGAGCAAATGTCTGGGCAAAGTATCACAGTGTCACATATTTAAACAATTTGCATAACTGGAAATTGTATTATAAACATTTCAGAGTAGCTTTCAGAGCTAATTTGAATTCCAATGTTTCTATGTTTTCCTTTTAATATACAAGTCTGTGTCAAGAACGTCCTTAAACAGATTTAAAACCAAATCAAATACCCACTGCTCTTCACGGGGATTGAAATGCACCCTGAGGCCACTCCAGCCCTCTGTGAGCTGTTTCAGGATTCAAATTAACGCCTTGGTGGAAGAAGTGAAATTCAGGGAGGTTCATTGATTTGGCTGAACTACTGTGCCCTGTACAAAACCATTATCCTTCATTTCTGTGCTTAACACTTCTGGAGGGCTCAGCTCCCCTGCCTACACATCCTTATCATAAACCTTCACTGCAGAAGGCCTCTGCCATTCAAACAGTGGGACAAGAGCTCCAGAAAAAATCCACAGTGGATTCTAACTCTTCACAAACCTATCACCTTGTCTCATTTTAAATCTCATAGCAAACATTTCATGAGTTTTGGATTCCTGTAGTCAAAGGTGTGCCAACCTGCAGGCACCTGGAAAATGAACTCAGACATTTGGACTCCCAGCCCTAGATGAAGCTTTGCTCTTGCTGTGCAGAACCACCTGCACTACAGCAATACTGGGAGAAGGCTTATCCTCTCCAGGGAACTGAGAGGAACACCCAGGCAGAGATGTTTTTCTGGAAAACAGCAAGAAGTTCAAGCAGCTCTTCCCACAGGAGGGCAGTGCAGGGCCAGCCACACTCCAAGAGCCTTGTGCAAAGCTGTGCATACCAGGGGGGAGCTGGAAGGGCACAGGTATCCCATCGTGTACTGATGAGCCTTCTGGTCGGAGCATTTTAGTGTTGAGAGAGTCCAGGACATTCAGTTCCATGCTCTTAAGGAAGCTAGTGCTTTTGTTCTCAAAGATAACAGACACAGTAACTTGGCTGTCGTTCTGGAGGTTTCCTTGAATATCATAGGTCTGCAAATGAAGGGAAGAATGTCACAGGGAAGAGTCAGAAACTTCAAGGAACAGAACACAGCATGGGGATAAAACCAGGTTCAAAAGGAAGGTAATTTGGTGTAGCTAGAGGATTATGGAAACACACTGGTGATCAGCTAACGACTGGGAATATATCAACTTAGAAACTCCAGTGCGACACCCAAAGGAAAGGAAATGGAGCTTGGTGATAGTTCTGCCTCCCAGGATTTAAACAGTTCTTCAGTTATGTGATGGCTCCATAAAGCCCCTGCACCATCCCCAGGGTGCTCTCTCTCTTAGGGAACACAGAGAGACAACATTTGGACCAGAACACCCCAAACTCACCATTTTAATGTATGGGTTTTCAGCAAGAAGGCGGTAACTGGACATGGGCTGAAAAACAAGAGAGCAATCACAGTCACACCTCACCTAAGGACTGAAAAGAGCTGTCACCATCCTCCCTCCCAACCAGCTGAGCTCTGCCTGTCCCCAGGCCTGGCCACAGCTACTCACTGGTAGTGGCTCATCCTCTAGTGTCCCGTTCTGCACTGACTCTGGGGGCTCCTCCTCACTGTGATGACTCTTCTTTTTGGATTTCTTTTTATCCTTTGATTTCTCTTCTTTCTCTTTCTTGTGCTTTTTCTTCTTATGCTTGGAAGATTTCTACCAAGAAGAACAAGAAACTACAAGAAACTCTTAATTTCTAGCCATGACTCCTCTACTACACTTCCAACTCCACACTCTCACTCTCTGCACTTCCTAGACTGAGCAAAGTTTCCCTTTACTGAAGAACCCAAAACAGAGTTACCATTTCTTAAATCCCAAAACTAATTCTGTGTGGAGTCCCAGTAAACCCTGCTCCCCATCCAGCTGCCAATACTTTATCCCAAAGCAGCCTGAGAACAGCACAAGGGCCAAATCTCTCCAACTGTGTGGAAGCTCAGCTTTAACTGGGTCCTGTCCCTTGGCTCAGGGAACAACCAAAGCTCTCACCACGAGGTGTTCAGAGCTCCTCAAGGATGCAACATTTGCAGGTGGTCACTGCACTGGACAGATGCTGTTGGTAATTCCTGTGTGCTGCTTTTTAAGGAATTTGAGACAGCAAGAGATTATGGCTGAAGGGCGACAGCAACTTCATAGAACCACAGATTTGTGAAGGTTGGAAAAGATCTTTAAGATCATCAGGTCCAACATCAGCCCAGCACCACCACATCCACCACTAAACCATGTCCTCAAGTGCCACACTGATGCCTTAAATGGCTCCCTAGAAACAGAGACTGGACAGGAATAAAGGAATCAAGGAGGGATTTATTTGAAAGGCCTTCAGATGTACACTTTGGGCTCCAGAGGCTCCTGCCTCAGTGCATCCCAAAATGGATGACAACATAATTTATCAACATAAATTCACCAACCAGAACCCAGCCAAGGATGGAATTTCCCCAAGCTTGCCCCCCTCTCCCCAAGATGAAGGTTTGCAGTTCTTGTTCTGGGAGTCCTTGGAGAGCAAGTTACAGAGGTTTGTTATGTCTGTCTCAGCATAGAGAACAGCACTTAACAAGCTACAGGAAACTTCAGAGCTGCACTGGGCAGTGCAGGATTTGAAAAATATAAAAGTTAAAACCTAAGGCATCAACACCCACAGGTTTTTTGAACACTTCCAGGGACAGTGACTTCACCACTGCCCTGGGCAGCTTGTTCCAACACCTGACAATCCTTTCCACTAAAAAAACCAAAAACCAAACCTCTTTCCCAATATCTCATCTAAACCTCTCCTGGTGCAACTTGAGGCAATTCCGTCTTAACCCACTTACCTTTCCTTCATCCTCCTCCTCCTCATCTTGCTCTTCCCTTTCTTCTTTTTTTACCTGGTGAGGTTCAGCCACCACAGCAGTGCCTGTTCCAGGCTCGCTCTGAGGAGATGAGCAGAAGGATTATGGCACTAATGGAAAGCAGCTGGAACAACCCAATCCCACAGCAGAAGAAACTCAACAGTGACAACTCCTCACAACTTCAGACACGACACTGCCTTAACATGGTATCAAGGCTTTCATTTTATGCCTCTGAAACCCAGCAAATATGATCACCTGAGGACACAATTCAAAAGATTTCCTCCAAGGAATCCATCCTCTTATATTCCTTGTCTGTTCCTCCAGAATCTCCCATCAAAATTCATGAGAATTTTTCTTTCACACTCTGTCTCTCATGTCTATTAATGTCGCTAGAGTCTACCTCATACTGGGAAATAAAACCATACAACTGTATAACATTATACCCATCAATAACAAAATCAACCAAGCCTGGAGCTGCATCTGTATTTCTATTTCTGTTCCTTGATCTGCACAGAATGAGCCTGAAGTCTTCCATTACAGTTTCTATGAACTGGGCAGATGCAATATCCCTGCTCCCCAGCAGGAAGTTGAGGAGATGAAGCTGATATTCCCCTCTGTGCTGCAGCATGACACAGCACTCCTGCATTGATCACAGGCAATAAATAACCAGAGAAGTTTCCTCTGATGGGGGAGGATTCCTACCTGGGATTGGGAAGTGGGAGCAGCTGGTGGAGCAGTGGAGAGCCAGAAATCCAAGTCTTCCCCCTGAATTTTAGGAGAAAAAAAAACCCCATTATCATTGTTTTTGTATCTTTCTTAAAAATCAAATAAAAAACCCAACAAAAACAGAAAACCAAAAGAAAAAGATCACAGGGCTGGAACATCTGTCCTATGAGGAAAGGCTGGGAGAGCTGGGGGTGCTCACCTGGAGAAGAGAAGGCTCCAGGGACACCTCAGAGCCCCTGGCAGGGCCTAAAGGGGCTCCAGGAGAGCTGGAGAGGGACTGGGGACAAGGCATGGAGGGACAGGAGCCAGGGAATGGATCCCAGTGCCAGAGGGCAGGGTTGGGTGGGATATTGGGAAGGAATTGTTCCCTGGGAGGGTGGGCAGGCCCTGGCACAGGGTGCCCAGAGCAGCTGTGGCTGCCCCTGGATCCCTGGCAGTGCCCAAGGCCAGGCTGGACATTGGGGCTTGGAGCAGCCTGGCACAGTGGGAGGTGTCCCTGCCATGGCAGGGCATGGAACCAGATGGGCTTTGAGGTTCCTTTGAACCCAAACCAGTCTGGGATTCTGTGACTCTACAACAATTAAATCAAAACCTTAAGTTCCCATGGCAGTGCAGCACTCCAGAATGCTCCTCATGCACAGATGCTGTTACACATTTAGGAGCAAACACACCAAGGAGCTTCACTTTGGTCTTTGAGCACTTCCAAAGGCAGGCCAGCACCCCACCAGGGTATCCCCAAGGGCTGCAGTGCAGAGGGAAAGTGCAGCTCTGCAGGGGGGTTAACAGGAGGATTCTTCAAATGCTGAGAGTAAGTGACAGCTCCAAGGGCAGGGTTTACAGCTGAGAGGTTCTCAAGTACATGGGAGATGGGATGCAGAACAAATGACACTCACAACACGAGTTCCAGATATTTTGCTAAGGAGTTCCCCACTTGGAGAACAGACAAAATATCAGCAAACTCAGCTTCCACGTGAGCTCTGGCAGATCTGCTGTGTAGGCTGCAGTAAGCTGAATTTTGCTAACTTATGAGGCTAAGTAAATGTTATTTTTATTAACAGAAATCTTTAAATAGCTGTTGCTACAGTTGTAAAAATTTAAGGAAATAAAGGTTGAATGCATTCAGCTGTTTGAACTGTCAAATGTGACTGCTCCTAAGCAACAAACTGAACTCAGCAATAAATAACAATAGTAGCTAAAATAATGCAAATCTTGGAGAATTACCTTTTTTTCTTCTTCCTCCTCCTCTACCACCTTTTTCTCTTTCTTCTTTCCTTTATCGCTCTCTTTTTCTTTATGTTTCTTTTCCTTCTTTTTGGGTTTCTTGCTCTTCTTCTCTACTAGGGGAACTTCTGAGTCTGGTGACTTCAGGGTCTCAACATTCCTGTGTCTCTGCACTGGCAGCTTCTCACTGTCTGCTAAGGGTCTTGAAAAGAAAGAGCCCATTAGCTGCTGCAAACAGCCTCCCTCAGCCAGATGATCTGTCCAAGACAAGGTGAGCTTTGTATTTAGGGAGCTGGGCCCCCAAACCTGAAATCAGTGCACAGTTCTGTACCTGGAGTTTATTTATGCAGATATTGCCCTTGTGGGTTAGGAGTCAGAGGAAACAATTGGAAGGTGACTGAGAGCCAAAGTCTTGCTGTTTAACCCTTAGAGGTGCCAGCTAGAGGCTTGCAGGCTGAGTAACACCCACAGAAGAACAGCTCCATGTAGGGTTACTGCGTTTCCATGGAATCCCTCTCCAAGGAAAAGCAAGGATGTGGAACAGCATTTCCAACAGAGTGGAAATTTGAGAAGTGGAATGCCAGCATGGCTCCAACAGCCCTTGAAGGGTGTGGGGTTTGCTGTTCTTGATGAATAGGTTACTCCAATTGGGAATTATTCAAAGTCATTTTTCTTTTGGAAGTTTGCACTTTGAATTTCTACTCTACTATCATGTTTTGGAAGTTAATGTAACTTCAGATGTCTGCTTCCAAAAAGCACCAACAGCAGTTCATATTTACACTGTATCCTAAATCCACTACTTGGGGAAAAAAACCACCACAAAAATTTCTCTCATTCTTGTCAAACATTTCCAAAAACCAGCAAGAATTTCACCAACTGCATCTTTTTCTACTTCTTAGCTTTTATTTAATGTATTTATTTTTATTTTCACGTTTGCACAGCAAACATCAGCTCAGGAAGATTTCTAATGGCCTCAAGTGCCTCAATGTTTTTGCTTATATTGCATTAAGAAGCAGAACCAATTAATTTTTCACTTTCAGGCACTAAGGGAAGATTGAACAGCAAAAAGGCTCATCTTTTACTATTTCAGATACACGTGTACAGGAACAGCATTGGTGCTGAAAGCCAGTGACAAAACACAGTCACAAACATGAGGGTCACTGATTTCAACAGTTCCACCACCCTTCAAGGGTCCAAAATCAACCAACCTGAGCAAGGTCAACACTGAGGAGATATTCTTACCTGGAAGGCTTCCCTGAAACCAGACTGCGTGTGAGCGTGACAGACAGAGCAGTGCAAGCACAGAAAGAAAGAGAGAGGACACAGACGTGAGAAACCATGAGAGGAGAGCACAGCACTCATGGCACAGGGGAGGGGATGGATGGAGCAATCCAACAGTCCTGGATGCCTCCTGGAGCACAGTGCCCAGGACCTGCTCTGCTGGGTGTGCCCAATGCTGGTGAGGATCACCATGCAAATACAGAGGCTACAGTCAGAAATTAATTTCCTTTTTTATATTTGTCCCTGCAGACTTTCACCAGCTCACGAAAAAAGGAAGTTTTTCAGAAAAACTGTTTTATTCACTTTTTTTAAAATGCTACAACACTTTTTTGCAAGGTACTGAGGGGCCAAAGCCCTATAAATTTGGAACTGCAAAGAAAGGCACAGACTCTCAAGTATGAGAGGAAGGGAGAGATGCTACAAACACCATATGGGCCTGTACAGTCTCCCAAACTTTACAGGAGGCATCCCTGGACCATCAATCAGCAATTATTTTTTAGCATGGTGATTTTGTAAAACAGCAACTAAAAGAAAATCCAAACAAATCTCCATGTGCAATACTGAACAGCTCAGTGCTCATGGTCATGGGGATGCAGAGGCTCCAAGACCACATGACTCCCCAGCAGCTGGGTGGGCACCAGCCTGGCATAGGTGTGCCATGCAGCTCACTGAGTCACTCAGAACAGCTTTACAACAGTGGCACCACACTGGAGGGCCACAGGGAATGGGGGGAACAGCCTGGGTGTTACTGGTCAGTGATCACAACACAGGCTTGCCATGGACACAGAGGTTCTGAGGGGGACAGATGGACACAGGTCACAGCAGAGACAGTGGGACACCCAAACCTCAGAGTAACTCACACCTGATCCAGTGACACTGCCTGTGCTTCCAGACTCCTTCAGTCACACGACATTTAATGATCCTCCTGCCCTCCCAAACCTCTCCCATACTCAGGAGTTGAGATTTTATCATCCAAGCTGCAGTGGGAGCCCAAGCTGGACGAGCAGCTGTGGTTTCAGCAAAGCCATGGGGAGAGACTTCAGCCTTTTCCCCTCGTGGCCTGTAGTGCCTTTGCCTGCTCAGCCCCAGCCCTGCCCTCAGGCATTCCTGTTAACAACTCAGTGAACTCACACAAAACTGCCACTTACTTATCCAGATCTATGTCAAGTGCCTTATAGGGATCATTGGGATCTTTGTCATCTTCATCACTGGGCAAAGCATTCTGCAGGAGAGATAAAGAAACATTCACTGAGGAACCAAACCAGGGGCAATTTTCAAACTCAAGCTTAAAACCACCCAAATTAAATTTCTTTGAGCCTGTGAGCCCTGGACAGGCCAGCTGCAGTCAGGCACAGTTAAGTTACAGGAACAATGCACTTCAATGCAGCATCCAGTTACGAGATTAATTTAGAACAGAAACCCCTTCTTCATAAACTGCAGGATTTGAATTGCTGCTGTTCAGTTTTGATTAAAGAACATTTTAGAAACAAATACAGATGACATCATTAGCATCTGCAATTAATTATCATCAGCTGCAAAGCTGCTGACTAGACAGCAAGTTACTGTCAAAGTGAAGCAGCAGAGCATAATAAATGCTCTTTGGACAGTGTTACTTTTAGAGCAGGGATGAACATTGTTTCATTGGTTTTGATTTTTTAAACAGCTTTGGTGGCAATTTTTGTCTTTTTGTGGAAAAAAAAGACAGTAATTTCTCCCCCTGCAAAGAACAGCCTGGGATCATCTCAGTCACTTCCTAAACAGCTCTGCAAGACAGCACAGCTCTGGAACTGCCACACTACAAACTTGGCTGCAGTTATGGGGGCAAAAATCTTTCAAGAACTGCACACAGATAAATCCCAGACCCCAAGCACAGGAACCAACCTCTGGCATCTCCTCTGTGATGATGTCGACGTGGTGAGCTGGAGCAATGTCCTCCTCGCTCTCCGTGTGCAGGGAGTTGTGCCGATGGTGTTTCCCTCTCTTCTCCTTTTTCTGTTTTTTCTTTTTCTTGTCTTTCTCCAGTTTCTGTTTATGCCTTCGCTCTTCTTCCAGTTTCACATACTGGTCTGACATGGGCATTCCTGTGGGGAAAGCCAAGCTGCTTTCAGGTACAAAGCACATGGACTGAGCAGGGAAACACCATGGCAGGAGTGAGCTCTGCTTCCAGCTTCCCAAAGCCAGCTGGACCCAAACCTCCCTGTGCTCCACATCACCTCACACACAGCCCCCAAGCAGCAGCTTTGCTGTCCACTCCACCTCTCCAGAAACAGCACAGAGCTCAATTATGCTCCTTGATTCTTGCCAACATTAATTACATTACAAAGAGCATCCAAACAATGAGATTTTAAGGAGAATTGGTGACATTGCTGCTGTACTGACAACTTTTGGAAAAAAACCTTAAATATCTGCACTTAGAACTTACCCCTTGCAATGTAAGGCACTTTATCAACAGCATCCAACCACTCCTTAGATACACAACTACCTTTTGATAACCAAAACAAGATATTCAAATAGTTTTTCTACCATTAGATTCTATTTATTGTCTACAGACCACCTCCATCAGACCTCTAAGATATTCTGAAGGTCACTGTTCCCACACACAACAGTGGTTACTCTACACATCTCAGACCTGGCTGCACGATATTCCTAATCACAGAATTATTTCTAATATTATCTTGAAAGGAACTCAGACTGCAAAGTACTATTTTCAAATGTAAATTAAGGAGACATATTTAAGACTCTAATGAAAGTGTGTTCCTTGCCCTTCAAAACTTCAGGTGGAATTCCTAAGAAGGAATTAGAATTTTTGCTTAACTGAATTTCTTTAATTAATTTTAGAGCTTAGTTGTGCTTACCTGGAACTTTTAATGGGACAGAAAGGTCGATCTGGACCACAGGAATATGTTCCACCCCTGGAGTGTCTTGGTATCGCTGGGAAAACAAAGATTTGTTATGTTCTGAGCACTGCCAGCACAAATTTCTGTAAATAGACACATTACAAAACATCAAGCAGTTTAATCCCTTAAGTGAACATTGTAAAGGATAGGAATGGAACAGCTTGTTACTAATCCTGTGTGGTAGCAGAGTTTTAAAGCCAGTTGATAACTCTTGTAAAGGACCCCACTCTTAGTTACAGCTTTTTAACCCCACTACTGCCCTGAAGAATTACTGCAGCTCCCTGAAGAATTTTTGGGTTGTGTTTTATTAATAATAACTTGGCCACTTCAGAAGATAAATTCAGAGACTGGAGTTGAGGAACATGGGGCAGTCCTTCAGATATAGAGGGAATAAAAGAAACTCTTTCCCTGGAAAAGGTGTTCAGAGACCCCAACAGCTTTCTGACCCACAGTGTGTGTTCCAGGGTCACCCTCCTCTGCAGGGCTCTGGGGATGTGAATGCTGCCATCACCCAGGGCTGGGACAAACTGCACAGACCCTCAGAGGCTGCTCTGGGGTACCAGAGCACTCCAGGTCACTCAGGAGATTCTCAGCACAAACAGGAGTTATTAGAACAGTTGTAGGCAGCCACTCCAGTCCACACATTATAGAGCAGTCAGAACTGCAGGGGAAATCTCAGAATGTTCCAGAGGAGGCTGCAGCTCTGACACTCAGGGAGCCTTCACACAGTGACAGCAGAGGCCAGGGAGATACTGCAGCTCAGACTCACCTTCTGAGGGGAGGGAGAGCTTTTAATATAAAATGGGTTGTTTGCCTGCTCTTGTTTCCGGGCTTCTCGACGCTGAAAGCAGAAGAGGATTTGCAGTTACAATGTTTGTTTGTGAGCAAAGAGATAAAAGACACCAAAGTGCAAAACAAAATCTCCCTGCATTTTTGGAACAATACATGACTGCTGTGTAAAGAGCAGAGCAGAGCAGCTCGTGTGTGATGAAGCAGTTCTGAGTCACCAGACATGCTGGGATAGAACTGCAAGTACCATTAGTAATTCCCAGCCCTGGCAGTGTCCAAGGCCAGGCTGGGCAGGCTCAGAGCCACCTGGGATAGTGGAAGGTGTCCCTGCCCAGGGCAGGGGGTAGAACAAGATGGGCTTTGAGGTCCCTTCCAACCCAAGCCATTCTATATGATACTGTAACTAATATTCCTTAGAACATCCTTCTTTGCTTTTTAATTACAGACTAGAGATAACAACTTCCCAGAGATCACTTTTTGATGGTAACTGGAATGTTTCTGTTTTCATTCTGTAAGGAAAGGAAGAAGTGAAGATTTGTATAACAAGTTCTCCCTGTGAAACCAGAAGCCAGAGGCAGGAAAGGTGGGAGCACTGCTGAGAACAGTCATGTTTCAGCCATTCACAGAACTGCTGAAGTGCACAAGCATCAGCTCACATCAACGATCAGCTTCCCTGAGCTATGGAGAGCAGAACAGCTCCCTGGCTATGTGGAGAATCCACAACAGCTCCCACTGCTTCAGCACCACTTAGATTACTCCTGAATTATGCAGGGAAAAGCATTTTAACATTCACTCACTCTGGCCAGTTCCTCTTCATCAATTTCTGGCTGTCTGTGTCTGGAATGCCTTTGTTCCTCCTCATGAAATATTGTTTTGGGCTTTTCATCTTCAGACTCACTGTCTGATGGAGGCTCATTGATCCAGGCATCAAGGTCCAGGCTGGGAAGAATTGCAGCAAACAAACAGCTTGACTCAGTACCCCTGAGTATTTCAGGGTCTCATCATATACTTTGCTTTATTATTTAAAGTTTAATTAAGGGTTTGGGAGAGAGAAGGAACTTTACCCCTCTGGAACAGGGACTTTCTTCTGTGCTTTAGGAGCCACAGGGTTCAGCTCACCAGCAAACAAGGCTATCACTTCCTCAGCTACAGGAACTTCTTTTACTTGTAGCTTCTGAATGTATTTTATCAGCTGCAAGATGCAAGAAGCCTAAAAACAAATGCAGAAGTAGTTTCAGAGCAATATTTAACAAGCTGAATCAAACAAATCAACTGAAGTCAGCAGAAGGTAAGTGTTTTACTCCATTAAGGGAATTAAGAGAAGCAGCATAAACTGCAAAAAGTCCATATTAAGCCTCTCTTTTAGCTGGGTCCTTTCTGTGCCCTTATGTGCCTGAACAATTTTTAAATTAAATTGTTTTGAGTGAAGATCTTGCTGGCAGCCCTCAGAGATGGCATCAAACTGCAGTAAGATCTGGGCTTTATCACTGCTAACAGCTTATAGAAAAACGTGCATGACCACAGAGAACCAGACCAGCTCCAAGACTTCCCATGATAAATCCCAAAGTCATTTTGTTCTCTTACCCTCTCCTGAACCTCCAGATCTGCACTCTGCACAAACTGAGGCAGGCGCTCGATCATCAGCTGGGTAATTTCCTGAGCTGCTTCCTTTTCCCCAGCCTGCTCCTTCTGCTGCAGGATGGATGCATAGAGCTTCACCATGTTCTGCACGTAAACAGCCTGGATGTGGCCTGGCAGTGTTGTCACTTTAGGCCTCAACATTGCTTCTAGGGTTTGGTTTGCTTCCTCAAGGTGTCTGTAAGGATAGAGTGCACAGATGAAAGGCAGCAAAAATAAAATCCAGCAGGCAGTGCTTAATACTCAAAAGAATACAGATCATAGCCCTTTGTTTGAACAAATCTCATGCTCTTATTCAAAATTATCTGCTCATAACTAAATGGAAGATGCACAAAAAGGTTATTGAACTATTACAAACTGAAAGCTAAAGTTGTTTCTAAGCAAAAATGTGATTACACTGGAAAAGAGGAATATATTCTATTACTTCTTCACCTGCAGTTTTCTTCGTACAACTTTTTTAAGAAAATGAAGACCTGAGCTGTACCAGCGTTCCTCCAGTATCACACCTACAATGTGAATTTAAACTGGAGCCAGTGTTCAGAGTGGCAGTTACAAGGAGACACCAAATCAGCTGGGGAAGAGGAGACTACAGTACCACACCTGTCCAAGCTACCAGAATAAAAGCAGGGGAACAGCTGAACTGCACAACCAAGAGACAAAAACATCTGCTGAAGCTAAAAAACCATGTTGGTACAAGAACACTGAATATTGTGCTACTGTGGGCATTGAAAATTTTTGAGTGAAAAGATAACTTTTAATTCCCAAGAAGATGGGGCTCTGCAAAAATCTTTTAACAAGCACAAAGCAGGGAGGAGAGAGAGAATTTGAACAAAGTGATTGGACATGTTCCCTATAATATAAATGGGGGTGCACCTTAATGATTAAGGAGTTCCTTCAATGCCTTAACATCTAACAGCTTATACCTACATGATCAGAAGGATCCAAAGCTGTTGGAGAGTGTCCAGAGGAGGGACATGGAGCTGGGAAGGGTCTGAGGAGCAGCTCAGGGCACTTGGCTCCTTCAGCTGGGGCAGAGGAGACTGAGGGGAGGCTCCTCGGGGGCTGCAGCTCCTCCCGAGGGGAGGCAGAGGGGCAGGGGCTGAGCTCTGCTCTGGGACAGGGACAGGAGCCCAGGGAACGGCTGGAGCTGGGTCAGGCCTTGGCATGGAGCTCAGGGAAAGGTTCTTCCCCCCGAGGGTGCTGGGCACTGCCCAGGCTCCCCAGGGAATGGTCCCAGCCCCAAGGCTGCCAGAGCTCCAGGAGTGTTTGGACAGCACTGCCAGGGATGCCCAGGGTGGGATTGTTGGGGTGTCTGGGCACAGCCAGGAGTTAAACTCAATGATCCCTGAGGATCTGACTCAGAATATTCTGGGATTCTGTCATTCACTACTGTGGTTTCCTTCATGAGAGGGCAAGGCTGGAGAGACAGGAAAAATGACAAGATAGTTAAAAACATTTTGGCTAGAAAGAGCTGAGGAGTTGATGATGTGAGGGAGCAAGAGAAAATCACTTTGGTGGTTTTAAGGCACATACTCTGAACCACTCTCAAAAACACATTTCAGTGACCAAAATCTTTTCCCAAGAGCTGCCACTCAGAGCACAGCAGGCTCTGTCTGCACTTACTCAGAGAACTCCCCGCAGATCCAGGCAGCAGCATAGAGCACCTCACAGATGCCATTCCTCTGGGTGTTGCTGGCGATGAGGTGGGCATTGTCCAGCAGCATTGCCATCTGGGACACGGCAAACCTCCGGATGGCTTTCACTCTGATGGCCACATCCAGCATCTGGGCTGCAATCAGGTGCCCGTGCCTGGTGCCCTCCAGCCGGGTCAGCTCCACCAGGATGCTGATGTACCTATGGGAAGGGATGGATGGAGATCACAGGACAGTCCTGCATCGCCTGCATGGTGAGCTCCAGGCTGGCAGCTGCAAGCACTGACCATTCAAAGTTTGTGATGTACTGATAATTGGACTGGCTGCAGATGTCTATGATTTTGGTCAGCAGCTCATCTCGGTACGTCGTCCCCTCGGCTTTATCCACGTGAATCATCAGTTTCTTCACAATCTCCATCAAGTTCTTCTTGGAGACCTGTTAAAGAGGTGGTGAAGGGTCCAACCACTTTCCTATACAGCCAAGTCCTTCCAGTTCCAGTCAAGCAGCTGCTGGCTCTTTGCTGGACCCAAACCATGTTAACAAGAAACAGAACCACCTCTGTAGGCCCCAATCCAAAAATGAACCTGATTATTACTATTCAACGTTTTTGTTCAAGAGCCAGCACAAGCCTGCAAGGTTTAAGAAAGGACTGGATGTGGCACTTAGTGCCATGGCCTGGTTAACAAGTGGTGTCAGGCCATAGGTTGGATTTGATGATCTCCAAGGTTTTTTCCAACCCAGTTGATTCTGTAATTCTGTGAAGACCTTGGCTATGGGAGAGCTGAGGATCAGAATTACTATCAGCAATACAGAAATCCAAAAGAAAGTGAATCTTTTACTGCCAGATTAGAAAGTCTGAAAGTTTAAAACATTTTTGCTTATAAAGGAAACAAATTTAGGAGGCATTAACATCCAATGGAATGGATTTCAAAATGAGTGATTTCCAACAGGGCCTGGAACTGAGAAACTCCATCCAGTCTGAATCACAATTTTTAAAGCCCTGATGCTGAGCCACATGTTTTACTTGTCCCAAGTGCCAGAAAAGATATGGGAGTTGTTATCAAAAGTCTCTGCTCTGCTTTCTGGCAGAGAAAGTTGCATATTTTCCTTAAACATCACCTTCCTAAAGGGGGCTGGGAGAGGAAATAAGTGTAGGAACATACCATGCCATAGAGGAGATCTAAAGCTCTGAGTCGGATGGACTCATCTTTGTCATCCAAACATTGGAGAATGAGATCCTTGTGAGACTGAACTGACTTAGGGTGTGTTTTCAGGATTTTGGACATAGCCAACAGTCCCAGGTACTTCACTGTGAAAGACAAAATAAAACTTCTTTCCAAATATAGAAACACTGCTTTGTGCTGAGCATGAAATCCTAAAGCTGGTTTCAGCAGAAGCACTTGAATAAAAATCTGTGATGAAGAAAAGCATTTTTGAGAATGGTGCATCACAGACTACAGTCTTTAATTTCATAATCCCATAGACAGACAAGTAATTACATATAGAACTCTCACCAGGGTCTTCCTGCACCTCAAGTTTTATCAAAAAAATGTATTTAATGAATAGAAATGCTTGGGTTTGAGAACAGGCATCCTGAGGTGAACACAGCTTTAAAAGCACTGCAGATTGGTGTGTAACAGTGCTGTTCTCAAGGGGGCAAATTCAGATGGCAGGAAAAAGAGCTGCACAAAAGTAAAATTTTCCAGTATTCTTTGTACTCACTAAAATAAGTCAACACTCTTGCATTTTACTATTATGCTCGCTCTGCTGAAAATAGCCATCACTGCTTTCCAAGCAGCCAGTCTATAAAAAGGGAAATCCCAGAGCATGGAAAGAACTGTTTCAGATTTAGAAGACCACAAACAGCAGAAATAATTGCTGTCATTTGTTTTTAAAAATATTATTATAAAGAAGTGCTCGCCATCAAAAATTATTTCCATATTAAACCCCCCAGCAATTGTTTACAGCACACCAAGCACTGCAACTCCTCTGAGGCTGCTGCAGCATCTCCCCAGTGCTTGGGGAAGCTTCATGAAGACAAGCACCATACTTACAGTTCTGGTCAGAATCTTCTATCAATATCCTCAACTTCTGAACACAAAGCTGGAAAAAAAACACCACACCATGTTTATTACAGGTCTTAATTAAAATAAGTCTTCATGAAGTTTACTCAATAGACAAGGAAGTATTTGACCAAGACCTGAGGTCTCCAGGTGAGAGGGTTTTGTTGCATTAACAGATTTCCAAACAAAAGGAACCTCTGTGTGACTGTATTGATAGCAGGAGATGAATAAAGAGTTGAGAAAACTCTCAAACTCTGCATTTTAGAGTGAATTAAGTAGGAGAATTTCTACAGTAAATGCTTCAGTCTGCAGGATTGCAGTGAGAGCACTACAAGGACTGCTCTAACTTCTGGCAGAGGAACACAATCCCATTTTCCTCCAGCACTTGGGATCCCACAGCAGAGCAGAACGAGCAACCCCCGACCCCAGGGTCGCACCTGGATGCTGGCGCTGTGGTTGGGCATCCCCGAGGACAGAGAGATCAGAACTGAAACACAGAAGCACAAATTCCAGTCAGTATTTCTGTGCTGTCAGTGAGTGCAACAACAACACCTGACAGTGCACACCTAGCTCAGCTCTCAGGGAAAGGTGCCAGATTATTGTTTGGCTGTTTGCCTGGATTTTTGGGGATCTGGAGGGAGGAGAGAAAGTTGTGATGTGAACTTATAGTTTTATATACCATAATAGCAATATTAAGAGGGCAGGAAAAAAGAAATGCAAAGGTGGAAACAGCTGGAACAGCCAGGTCAAAGCTGCTCTTCTTTGCTCTCACTGAGGCTTATTTCACTGACATCATGTAGCAGTCAAGGTTGTAAATATGTCAGCAGCTACTGTACAGCTGAATTTTTAATTGTGCACTTTCCTAATGCAATGGGATGCAGCAATGGATCCTGGAGTTAAATGTGATTAAATTGGAGCTTTAATCAAGCCAGCCATTGTTGATTATATGGAGGACATTGGAAAGCTCTGGCAGCACACAGCCCCACTGCAGGAAAGGTGGGCTCACCCTTTCAGGTGGGGTAACTGCTGCTGGCACAGCCAAGCCAAGCCAAGCCAAGCCCAGCTGTGCCCAAGCAGGTGCCACTTACTGCCCTCTGTCCCTGCAGACGAGCTGTGCTGCAGACAAGCTGTGCTGGACACTGCCCTGCAGGGAAGCTGTGCTGGACACTGTCACCTCCAGAGCTGGCAGCTGCCAGGTGCTCCTCTGGTGTTTCAGGGCTCATTTGCTGGCTCTGAGTCTGACATCACAGTCCCTGAGGTGTCCTGGGTGGGTGAATTCCCCCTCCACCCACAGGATGACCCCAGTGGATCTCAGTGAAGGCTCCTCTCATCCACAATGGAATTACTCTCCCTGTTATTTTCCCTCCCATCGTGACACCTCATTTCCCTGAAGGAATGAAGGAATACACAGCCAGTGACAGATCCCTCTTCCCTCTCTCAACTGACCTAGTACAGCAAGTTCTGCACCATTATCCAAAGTACCCCCAGGAGACACAGACAAACTGTGAATGTCAATAACCCTCTGCTCCACACTCTGATAGGAAAGTGCCAAGCCTGAGCTGCAATACTGTGTTATCCCTTTTTGCCTTTGTTTTCTCTCACCCTCCCAGTTATGGAGTTCCTTCCCCCTTCCCCAGAAACTGAAACTGTCAATCAGTAATTCCAACTGCCTCCACTAAGGAATTACACTCCATTTTTTAACTGCAAAATTAAAAAAAAAAAGTCTGATCCATCATCATACAAGAAAACTTGGCAAAGAGACATCACTCTTGTTTTAATTCTACTGCTGCTGGTAAATTTTGTAGTTGTAGCAACATTTAGGAACTTGCATATAAATAATCTCATTGTCTATGCTTGGTTTCAGTGTTCAGCAAACACAACACAGCTGTAGTGATTGTGCCTCACCCACTGACAATAAAGGCTTCCAGCCCCACAGTGACACCAAGTCTGCCAGGAGACTTATTCTATTATAAAATGCATTAAGTTAAAGAAAAAAGGTTTACAGATGGTGTTAGCTGATGACAAAGTTCATCACGTTTTTTTTTCCTAAGTTCCAAGTTTCAGTTCTCACCTGCTATTACTGTGTTCACACATTCATATAAGAGAGACATGGCTGAGGTGCTGAAACAGAAATCAAGGAATTAAATAAGGAATAAAGCAGCACATTTTGAAGAGTTGTCAGCAGTATGTTAGAGCTAGCTAGCACCTTGAACTTCATAAGAAATTATCAATATTCTGCTCCATATCCCTTCAAACAGATGAAATGATTCTCACTTAAAAACTGTTGGGGGGAGGAATTTTTAAACAAATGTTTCAAAACCCAAAAATCTTCCTGGAAAAGCAGCAAGTAAGAGCACTGTGACACAAGAATGAGGAAGGAAGTGGTTACTCAAACTCCAACACCAGTCACGGAATACTGAAGCAATCTTGTCCAAGAATCAAATTAAATCCTCTGCTCAAGGTCAAAAATTCATGATAAGGCAGATGGAGAAGCTCAAGTCTCTCTCCAAGCGAGTGAGTCACGCCCCAGCAGCAGAGGCTTGGGATGCAGGAACACGATTCCCATCCCTGGAAGTCAGCAACCCATTTCCAATGTCTGATTTCCCCCCAAAACTCAAATTCAAGGCTGCTTTCACTAGCTGAACACACAGGGAGTGCAGCTCTGAGGACTGCAGAGGTCCTTACAAAGCCTATAAAGAGGGAAACAGAACCTCCCAAACCCCAAAGGAGCAGGCTCCAAGTGCAGGGCACACAGGGAAGGAGCACAGCTCCAGAGGCAGCAGCAGAGCAATGCCCTGAAGGCCACTCTGGGATGCTGAGAACCAAGACCAACACTTCTGCTCCCTGGGCACTTGGTGGGACAGCTCAGGGTGAGTGATTCATTATGAGATCCAAAATGACTGAATAGAGACCAAGCCAAAGAGGAACATGCAGTCCTCACAGCTAAGAATTACTGAAGTGGGAGTTGAGGAGAGGAGGTAGGATTGTCTATCTTCCTGCTTTTTCTGGTGGGTTGTATCTATTTGTTACTGCTGGCAGCTCCCAGCAGGTATCTGGATGCTGGTCTGCTCTGAGCCTGCCTTAAAGGAACACGAGGATGGACAGAAATCACTTGGCTAGAGCTTCTCTCAAGGCTACAGAGAAACCTGTTGAAAACCTTGCTCTGTCACATGAAAAGAAAATCTTTTTCACTCAACAACTCCTGCATAAGATTGCACTTCCTCTTCATAAGGGGGAGAATCCAGGTATTCCCTCCAAGGCATCTATTTCCTGATTTCAGTTCAGAATTAGAACCACTACACCACCATAAACCAGCACTAACAAGGGACAAGGAAATATCTGCAACTTTATTTAATCTACATTCAGAACATTTCTAAGAACCTCTTTCAAAACACAACTGAGCTGCCAAATGCATGAGAAAGGGCTTTAAAATATTCCTTGTCATGCTGCTTTGGAGGGAAAGGCACTCCCAAAAGTCAGGAATCAAATGTGTGAGGTGAACAGGAGAGACAAATACACAACTGAGCCTTTTTTAAGCCAGAGTTTTTATACATCCTCCACAGTCATCTCTGGCTTGAAATGCAGTGAAAGGAAAGCAAATTGCCCCAATTTTCATGTATCCTTTGGAGGAATTCATGCTGACAGTCAGAGACTTTCCTTTAAGGTATTTTACCTCAGGTTTTCCAGAAACAATCCTGATGTGAGATTATCTTTTGATACTTGAAGCCAATAAAGTCAAGAAAAAGTTAAAAAATGCATCCCCAGCCCAGCTATTGATGCACCCAGCAGGTCCTTCCCCAGTCCTGGCTGAACAAGGCAGGATCTGTCACACATACCTGTGGATTAGGTTGTTCAGGGGCTCAATCAATTTCTTTCCCAGTCTTGGTTCTAATGGAGTAAGAGCACCAAACTATTCAAAGAGAAGAAAAGTGAGTTAATAGCTGCTTTTCAACAGCTTCAAAACATTATGTAAATTATAGCTCACTGTATTTAAACCAAGCATATTAACATATTTTTCTCTTTGGTTACATTCATGAACATTAGAAGATATTCCTGGTTTCTTTTTATTCAGATTGAATGGTAACTATGCCTCCCAGCAAGAAATCCCTTTTCACACCCAAGGTAATTTAATGAGAACCCTAATCCCATAAACAAAGAGCAGAATACTTGCCAGTTTTATAATTTTAATGAGAACCCAATTATTGGTTGATGACGTCATCAACTTGAAGAAGAGAGGAGCAAGGGAAAGGTAATTTTTGGGATTGCGTCGAGCCAGCTCACAAATAACATTTACTGCAGCAGACTGAACACCTGGGGAAAACAAGAGGGAAAAGCACAAATCCCATCAATGCTTTCATTGTGATTGAAGTTTCTGGAGCAAAACCCCCATAGCAAAAGTAGCTGAACCTTCAGACCTGTGTGTCCAATGGTTTGGCCTCATTCCCAACCCTGAGGCAGTGAAGTAAATGCAAGGATGCAAAAACAAACTGACAAAGGGTTTTATTTAATTCTGGCTATTTTCTAATACAGCACCAAGCCAGGTATCTGCTTTGGATCCAGCATGGGAAAAAGCAGGACACTGCCACATCCCTGCCCTGGACTGTGCAGAGCTGGCTGTGGGACACAGACAACATCATCAATAATCACCCACAGGAAGCTTCCCAGCACTCCTCACTTCTCTAATATGTATTACTTTTGGTTAAATACAAAGCACAAATAACAATTCCTTAAACAATCTGAGTGGACATGTTCACTCCCTTCTCACTGCTCAGCCTCCACAGGGATTGTTGTGAGTTTGGAATGTTTTAGTGTCCTAGCAGAGAGCAATCCTTCTCTCCATAAAGCACAACAGGGATTTTCTTCCTCTCTCTGCAGGTGAGGGTTGTGTGTGTTTTGCTTGCTTTAATAACATTGTCCCTGAAAGATGAATATTCCATGCCCACAATAAAACAGTCCAGGAAATGCAATAAATTTTCCCCTGCAAATGCAGATTCAAATCAAGTGGAGATCACAGATACACATCACACACAGAACTCCTAAAACAAGTGTTTTGGTGCAGTGAGGGAACACCAGCACCTCTTGAAAAAGGAGCAAAAATGTGAATATGATACAGAGCAACTGCAAATTTCCTGTGCTGACAGTACAGAGAGGCATAAAGAGCAGTCTGGATTCAAATAAATAAAAAAATACACTAAGGGATGTTCAATAATTTTAATTTTTTTTTAAACTTGTCCACTGCAAGTCAATAGCTGCAGTTTGCTAAAAAAGCACAGGAAATAAGAAAAACAGAACTTCAAACCCTGAAACCAATGAAATATTTTCAATAGCCAAGTTTAGTAAGCAACAAGTCAGGAATCCTTAAGCTGCTTTGTCCAATAAGGTTTAACCCACTGATACATTTTCAGCAGCTTTGGGTTTGAAGAAATGGACATTTTAAACAATATATTTTTACTATGGCAACACTTGTCAAAACTTTCCTATGCTCACCTGCCCTGAAACAGGTGAGTCAGAGCCCAAAAGATAATTACAGCATTTTTCATGGATTCTTTTCTCAACAAGCCCTACAAGCACATGGATCTCCACATGTGGGAACAAAAGGAATTCACCAAAATCCACTCACCGGGATCTGGATCTTCAAGTTTCTCTTTAAGGCGAGGAAATGCAGGACGGAGGGACTCAGGGTACTTCAAAAAAACTTTGTACATGATTAACACTGCCTTCTTCCTGATGTAAGGCTTTGTGTGAGACATCTGTTAACAAACAACTGCAGTCAGGCTCTGAGCAGATCTGTCTCCAGAGCTCTATCCTCACACTCCTGTCTTCAAAGCTCTTCCTGGGGAACTCAGCTACTTTTTGAAAACTCAGCTTTGAGGCAAGAGCAAAATACTGTTGTTTATCACCAAAACTAATGAATATACTTCAGTCATCCTCTTGATCTAATTAAGGTCTGGAAAAGCTCCCCAGAACCCCCACAAGAACAAAGCAGTACTTTTCACATCTATCAGCTCAAAATTTAAGATATTTACCAGATTTGGATATTTAACATTCCATAATTACAGGGTGAAGTTATTTCAACCTTATCAACTCACCAATGTCATGATGTCATTTGCCAAGTCCCTGGCAAGATCTGGAGTAACAAAACAGGACAAGCCAGTCAGTGCAACTCCAGTATCATACTGGTTAGGGCTACTCAGATCCTAAAAAAAGAGAAACAGGCTCAAAAATTTAAGATCATACAGGACGTCAAGAAACAACTTCCTCAGACTAATTTTCTTCATTCAACAAAAATGAAGCAGAGCTTCTGCTTCATCGGCATATATCATGATATTTATATATCAACTACTAACACCTAAAATGCTAAAATACAGCCAGTCTGGGGCTTAATAATGGGCACAAGGAATCATAATTAAACAAGAGACTGTAACATAAAAGCAATCACAGAGATCACACCTTGGTGGTGTTTTAGGAATGGAAACAGTTTTTAAATACTAATTACAGGATCATAAACATATTTAAAGTCCTAAAAACCTGGTATTAAACACTAACCCTGCTAAGAACAATTCCAAGTGCCACCAACTTCACTGCAACAAGCACTGTTGGTGAGTGGTGTCCCACCTTAATCTAGTAGAGAAATGAGATGATTTTTCCTCTGAGCTGCTGGCAGCACCACAACTTCCAGTCCATAAAACAGGACACAGGTTATGTGTGTGGAACACATTTATTGGTCAAGTTTCCTTGGATTTATTTGCAGTGAGTACAACAGCACTGGCTGCTACCCAGCACTCTACAGACCTTCAGGTCTTTCTAAGCTTCAGATACTCAGCCACAGTAAAATTACTCTCAGAGCATGTTCAGGTATAAACTACACATTGTACTTATCAGGAAATAAAAACACGAGGAAGCTGCACAGAACATTCCCACATGGACTGCTGAATTAAGAGTCCAGATTCACGTGGACACTGAAGCTGCTTCAGGAGAGCTAAACATAGTCAGGCCTTGGGGGTTCTGTGCCATTTGCATCTCATTTAAAAACCTGCTGCAGGTGGTGGGAAATTAGAGTCTACTTTAAGAATAATGAAATCTACTTCTTAAGGAGCAAAAAACTGCAATTCATCCTGGCTTTAATGTATTTTGAGAACTGATAAATCCTTAAAATCTCAAGTTGTTGGATCAATGAGACATGAAAAGGCATAAAGAAAGATGCTTTTAAGTAAAAACTTGGGCACAAAGTGGAAGTAGCCAGTAAGTGGCTAAAATTCAGTAAAAAAGTGTCCATAATAAAGACGAGAGATATTCAGTACAGAGTAGTTCAAAAGATAAAGGGAAAGGCACGAGTTCTTTAGGGAAGATACTGGATAACATCCCACTGATCTTTTTTAATCAAGGAAAAGACATTTTGGTTCCTCAGACAGTAAAATGTAGGTATATCTTGTACTGGATCAGTCAAGTTTTAAAGCAGTGACACTTAAAAAATCAAAAAGTTAAGAGTTTTAAAAAAATATCTGTAACTTCAAGAATGGGAAAACTATACTGCAACCCAGCAACTTTAAGTGACTGAGCTCTGTGAAAATGAATACAACACACTTGGGTACATGAATACAGATCATAACTTTCTATACACTCTTCATGATTTTTACACCCAATCCTACCAGGGAAGTCAAAGTCTGATCTGGAATTACAGACAAAAAGAGTCCTTACAAGTAGAAATGTTGTGGAGCCATGTGACTGCTCATTTTACTCCAGGAATGGGGACATTTTTCCTGCCTGTTACATTCTTATAAGCACTGCCTAGAGACCAGCACAGTTATTTCTGTCACCATTCTCTGTGCTGAACAAACACAGAGCTGGTATGAGACAGCACCACAGAGGGCTGTGCACAGCTCCAGAGTGCTTCACTAATCCCTCAGCTTGTGGAATAACAGCAGACTGCAAATCCAGAATTCTACTTAAACACCTCTATAGTCCTAAAAGAGAAATACTCAGTACAGATGCGAAAGTACAAGTAGGGAGAGAGTGCAAGAAAAAATGAAGAATTGAACATTTACCTTTCGGATCTGATTAGTTGTCAACATAATGACATCAGTCCCTTCATGAAAGCACTGGGAGGCAGCCAGGTAACCAATGCGCTGGGAAAAGGCAAGGAGGAAAACAAGTTCTGTTTATAAAGTCAATTTAGACACTGCTTAGATGGAAAACAACTGGTGGCTTTGTAAGCAATATTAAAAAGATGAACGATTAGGTTTGTGTAACAGAAGAGGCATGACAGAGCTCTCCAGAAAAGGGGATTTATATCAGGAAAGAGTAGTTTCAGACAAGTAATGTTCTGAAAATTTATCTGTCTTCTGGATAATAAAACCACCTTCACCTTCTCCATTATTTCGCTAAAACACAGCTCAGTGACCATGAAGCTGCAGAAATAAGGTAGGATTGTCTACCACCTTTATTTTTTCTGTTGACTCTTGAATTTCAGGTACAAAGCCCCATTTGGAAACCATTCCTTAGGAAGTAACATTTCACCCTGTTTGGTGAAAGAGGTCTGCAACAGAACATGAAAGAAATCTTTCAAGAAAAATTATAAAGCTATTACAAAATAAAAAATGACTGGTACTATGAATCTCAGGTGGTGTTCACATAAAAATACCCTGGCTTTTCACAAAAGGTATCTGATAGCTTGGCCAGGACAGCTGCATTTACAGAGAACTCACCTTGAATGTAAACTTGGAAGCACTCATGACTTCAATAATGTTGAAAGCAGCCCAACTGATGTCGTAGCCCAACATCTGTAACTGTGAGCAGAGAAACCAAGAAAATAGGTCAAGATATCTCCCAAAACTGAAGATGCAACAGGAGTCCAAAATAATACTGTAAGATATCTCAGGTTTATGAGTAATGTTACATTCTGCACCACTCACACCAAGTGAAAGACATCACAAGTTTCAAACAGTTTGCATTAGTTCCAGACTGCCCAGAGCAGCTGGGGCTGCCCCTGGATCCCTGGAAGTGTCCAAGGCCAGGCTGGACAGGGTTTGGAGCAGCCTGGGATAGCAGAAGGTGTCCTGCCCATGGAAGGGGGTGGCACTGGATGATCCTTAAGGTCCCTTCAAATCCAAATCAATCTATGATTCTGTGACATGCAGTTATATAAACACTGGTGTGAGTTTTCTTCATGATGTTTTTTTAATTAAAAACCGTAACAGAACCACAAATTCTTTCCCAATATTTCTGTCTTCTCCTTGTCAACAAAGGACTGAGCAAAGAGAAACAAAACGAGTTAAAGTGCTCATGTCACTATGTTGTAAGAACCAATCCAGTTGAAAACAACTTCTTTTAAATTGTTTGTTTTAGATGAGATTCACTTCCTGATCCATCACAATAAAATCCAACTGTACCGAGCAGAGCAGAACATGCAGCCTCTGACATCAGAGCTGGGGGAGTGCTGTGCCCACAGCCCCACTCAGAGCAGCCTAGGGAGAGCAGGCACTCAGACCCAAGGCTGGCTCCCAATCAGCAGCAAAGAACAAAATCCTGCTGCAATTCCATGGGATCCCAGCAAGGCACTTACATAGGTCAGTTTGCAGACTGCGTTTGCCTTCACTGCGATGTTGTCCTGCTTCAGCTCCTGCTTGATCTCATCGATGCACTGCGAGATGTATTTTGCCTGAGGAAAACAAACAAACAAAAATTTGAGCTCCTTTACCAGTTTCTCAAGATTTCCAGCATACTGGTGGGGAGAAACAGCAGAACTCAGCATCTGCAAGCACCAAATCTCACACATACAATTTAGTAAGCACTTAATTCTGACAAAATTACTTATTGAAAAGAACCACCACAATTCCATTTCAAAACAGAAAGTATGAGATGTTTCTTTGATGTTTGATGTTTTCCTTCTGCCTCTCCCTCACAACTACACCACTCACTTCAGAGCTCTAGATTCAAAAATCTGCAAAAAGAAGCTGTTCAATGGAGATGGAGTAGGCAGAGGTCTGAACAACACCAGAGTTCCTCATTGCTAGAAGGCTCACTTCCCCCGGAGGGATGTCAGAGAACACCTGCTCAGTACATGACAAGAAAAACTGTCAAACACTGTTAACAGCCCACAAACAAAAGGTGACTGATGAAAACACGCTGAGCTATCCCACTTTTGGACATGCTGCCAATGCTGCCCCTGTGGGTGTGCACCCAGACAGTCCCAGTACCTGAAGGGACATGGCACAAGGCTTGGATGGGACACAGCTGCTTCCTGGATCCCCCCAGCCTTGGAAAGTCCCATGGAAAGTCATGAACTCCCTCTCTGGTTCTCAACTTACATGAGCCCTTTTGCCATTTACACACTCTGATAAATGACAGTTATTTGTATGCATGTCTCAGCAATTCGAAGAGCCAAATGTCACAATGTTTACATTTAAATATTGGTGCTTCACATCTTTCCAAGCAATCACATCTGTGCTTGTGGGAAGGATGTGGCAAATGTGATTTAAAAATATCTGTACAGATTTTACTTTATAAGCAGAGTTATCTCAGCCAAAGATTCTTCCAGTTCACAATTAATTATTATTTAAGTACTGAAGGCATCTGCTACAGGAATCATGAAAATTTAAGTGCAAAGAAATAATCTCTTTTCAAAGCCATGCATGCACCAGGGTATTTCACATTCCTAACTGCCAGAGGAACCAGGTCAGAACCTGATTACCTAATCCCTGCCTGAGTACCACCACCTCCCACCAAAAACGGTATTTTCAGCATAGAAGTCTACTGGCCTCACTTTAATTAACATTTCTTCCCCTTTACACTAATTTTTGTGTATTAATGCAACAATTTTTTAGCCTTTTACAAATGTCCTGGAGTGACACACATTATTCAAGAGATAAAAGTTTGGTGCTAGAAACAGTGGGTGGAGAGCAGCCCTGGGGAGAAGGACTTGGGGCTGTTGGTGGGTGAGAGGCTCAACCTGCCCCAGCCATGGGCACTGAGCCCAGAAACCTCCCCTGTGCTGGGCTGAGCCGCCAGCGTGGGCAGCAGGGGAGGGGGGATCCTGCCCCTCTGCCCCCTCAGCTGAGAGCCCACCTGCAGAGCTGCCCCAGCCCTGGGCAACAACAGCAGGAGGACGTGGAGCTGCTGGAGCCAGGGCAGAGGAGGCCACGGAGATGCTGCCAGGGCTGGAGCCTCTCTGCTCTGGAGCCAGGCTGGGAGAGCTGGGGGTGCTCAGCTGGCAAATGAATGAACTTGAAGGAATTTAAGATATTCCTAAATGCCTGTGTTTGGGATAGAAATACTGTCCTTACAGTGGGAATTTTCATGTTAAGGGAGGGCACTGTAAACACCAAACAACCCTTTCCTCTACACAGATCCCATCTGCCCTCCTGGATACAAGTGAGTGGATGGCATCTGCCAAAACTGGAGATGTCATCACCCCCAAACACTTAACTACCTATTGTCCAGGTGACTTCATGCAGAAGCAGATTTGGGACTCTAAACCCTTCACCTGAGAGTGATTCAGGTCCAGATAACTCACATGGGAACTTTGAACTCTTGAGCATAAACTAAAAAAGCCTTCTGAGAGTAGAAAATAAATACTTCATCAAAGATGCTGAAAGAGTGACTTACACAACATGGAACTGATCCACAAATATATTGTACATGGCCTTGAATATTTTATGCCCACAGAGGAGCACGCTGGAACAGTGTCACAGAATCCTTCACATGTGTATCTTGTTGCCACATCCTGTGCAGTGAGACCAGCGCTGGTCTTCAAGGCAGAACACTGACATGCAGCTTCTCAGTCTTTACATCCATAACCAAAAGCCTCACTTATTTCCCACTGTGTCCATCCCCAAACTATTCAAACATTAGGTTAAGCTTCCTGGCAACCTCTTCAGAGTTGAGTACAACTCACTGTGTGAGCAGGAGGGGGAAAAATATAGAGTACAGGGAAGTTCAGTACTGCCCAGCCGAGCACAGGCTCGAGTCACCAGCCCCAACACCCCACAGGCGAATCCCTGCCTACCAGCCAGTCCAACTTCTGGAAAAGTATATTACAGAACTCACAATCAGATCTGAAACTGGAAAAAAGGGATTAGAGAAAGCAGAAAGAAGTCCTTCCAAAACAGCTGCACTTCAAATCCCAAAACACTCCAAGGAATGACAGGCACTATATATAGAAAGCTTTACAGGATCAGCAGGTATTAACTTTTTGTTAATCCTGTGGAGCAGCACTGCCGTGAATGAGCAATATGAGGAAAACTGATCTATTCAGTCTCCCACTTAAATCTGAAATCCGAGCACCACACCCGGTTGGATTCGCTGCCACGTTTAACACCCACAGAACTGGGAGGGAACACGTGGGCAGAGGCGGATCCTCAGCGAGGCCCTGGCTCGGGGAAGTGCTGACCTCGGCACAGCGCCGGACAGGACCTGCACCAAAGCACTTCCCTCTGCCCGATACCCACAGCCCCCAGTGCAGCCCAAGAGCTGCTCAGTGGGGTCAGCCCAGACAGCAAAAGGGAGAACAATCACTTGATGCAATGAAAAAAAATTGTAGTCATTCGGCAGGGCTTAAATATTTGGAAGAAAAAAAAAAAGACCCCCACATTTACATACTGACACAGCAAAAAAAATCTATCTCGCCCAGCACCAATTATGTTTTTACATAAATCCTTCTAATATAGGAATTTCCTAGTGTGGTAATTAAAAATAAGTATTTCTCTGGATATAACTAGCTCAGTTTTTCCTTAAATGCTTTTGAGGTCCCATGAATCATAGAATCATTAAGGCTGGAAAAGCCCTCAAAGATCAACAAGTTCAACAGCTGTTAATCCAGCACTGCCATGTTCATCACTAAAACATGTCCCCAAATGCCACATCCACATGTTTTTTTGAGCACTTCCAGGGATGGTGACTCCAACACTGCCCTGGGCAGCTCCTTCCAATGCCTGGCCACCCTTCCTACGAAGCAGTTTCTCCCAGTATCCAATATAAACCTTCCCTGGCACAACTTAGAGCCGTTTCCTCCTCCTCCTGTCCCTGTTCCCTGGGAGCAGAGCCTGACCCCCCCCGGCTGCCCCCTCCTGTCAGGGAGTTGTGCAGAGCCACAAGGTCCCCCCTGAGCCTCCTTTTCTCCAGCCTGAGCTCCTTTCCCAGCTCCCTCAGCTGCTCCTCATCACACTTGTGCTCCAGTCCCTGCTCTGGACAGGCTCCAGCCCCTCAATGTCTTTTTTATCATGAGGGGCCCAAAACTGACCCCAGGATTCAGGATGGGGCCTCAGCAGTGCTGAGATTTCATTTATGCTCACAGTGTTCATTACAATATCAATACATTTCTTAGCTATTAATTCCTTACGAATTCTGTGCCAGTATAATTTGCAGTTTTGTGTTGATGGCTCACACATTCTGGCCAGTTGACTGAGGAGCATTTCTAAGCCCCAACATTTACAGAGCTGTGGACATGCCCAGCCAGACAGCTCTGAGGGAGCCAGGCAATGCTCACACAGAGTGTGGTAAGGGCAGGCAGAGCCATGAGGCACAGGAACCCTCTCAGGAGGAAGGATGGGAGAGGGGCAGAGCTGCCCACCAGCAGCAGAGCTGAAGACTCTGAGAGCAGCAGGCAAGGAGCTGAGAGGCTCTCTTTTATTCCTGCTAGGCTGCCAAGTGGGAAAGGAGCCTTCTCTGCCTCGGTGGAAAAGGCTCCTTAATGAAATGCTATAGCAACCACTCTGGTAATTGTTCTGTCTCCGAAGGAGGATTACAGGAACACGCCCGGAGCAGCCCAGCTAAAACCCAAGTGCAGCCTGCAGATGTGAGCAGCGAGTACTCAACAAAGCTGTGAGAACAGCACAGTCACAACTGCATTTATCAGTGTATGTCACCAAAAGGATGCTGGAACATTTTATGTTCATTAACAAGATACACAAGCTGTTTTTTAGAACAAGCCCAAATTCCTCAAGAATTCCAAGATCTCACCTAGAAAATATGTGCATTTAAATGAATGTGAGTGGCTAAAATAAGAAAGAAGGCATCATGAATCAAAGACACAGTCCCTTTGAAATGGAAGAAGGGAGGGGAGAGTAGGTCATGGTAAGAAGCCAAAAATGTAATTTTATAGGATTTTTCATTTCCCAGCCATGTTTTTTGACTTAACTCTGAAAAACACTAGAGCTTTATTCCAAACCAAGACAGAACTCAGGGTTTGCTGACAATTTCAGAGACGTTCACAAAAGACAATTATCTTTCTCAAGCAATATGTGAAGTTTAAAAAAAGTCACTCATCTGTACAACAACTACATTCCTAAGAAATGTACTCCATGCTGTACTTTCTTTCATTAGCTGACAGGAACACACTAATGATTGGGATGGAGATCACTGCACGACCTTTACATTCAATTTAATCATGTAAACTACTCCTTTCCAGTAGTCTTTAAGAAGCTGTATTCTCATCTCAGCCATAAACCACCTTCCAAACCCAAGAGAAGGCAAACTCGCATTCCTACCACTTTGGGTTACAGTCTGGCAAACCAAATGCACCTGACTGGAGATTCAAACCTGTCACTGCAACATCCAAGTGCTTCCATCCAGATGAAAGAGCAAAATGTCAGTGAACATTAGTTCCTATTTCTCTTGCACTTCCAGGGTTAAATACAGTGTTTTAAGGAAAGAATTATTAACAGTGAATGCCACAAGGAGCAAGATATTTTCTGATATAAATGTGTAATTACACCATGGTAAAACAGAAAAGACTGGAATAATTAGAACATAAAAATAAATAAGCACAAAATGTAACGTTTCATTTGTTTTAAGCACTACAGGATTTATCAGTTTTTGGTAGGACTTTGAGATAACTCCGTGAGATCTCGCTGAGCACAAGCACATGATGGTCTCACATGAGAAGATGCTCACTGCTACAACTTTGTAACATGACCACGATGCTCAACACCAAAGGCAGTCACACCACAGACACCTTGTGGGGGTAAAGGAACTTTCAGATCTGTTCGTGGTTCAGGCAGCAGATCCCATTCCCAGCACGGCACAGATCAGCTGCCAGCTCCTGACTCGGGAAGAAGGCTGGGAAGAAATACATATCACTTGCCAGGCTTCTCTCACACCCCCAAAGCAGCACTTCATGTCAAACACCCCTGAACCAGTCAGAGAACATACACACCTCTAGTGTTTGCAGTACCTGGGTATGTTGTACCACATCAGTACAGAAGAAATCAACTGAAGTAACAGGCAAGGGCATTAAAGAGCAAAATGTGCTGCTTTCTACTGACTTGGACACAGCATTAGAGATCAAAATATTACGTGTTAACTTCCATAAAAATACTGTATTATTTAACTACTGTAGAAATAGCTATTTGAGATAAATAAAAGGATCTTCTGTTAAGGCTACTCCATGGCTGGATAGAAGGAATTCCAAGGTATGTGCTCCCACACATGCTCCTCACAAGCAACTTCACCAAAACCATAAACCAGACAAAGCAGCTGAGCACAGAATAGAGGATCAGCAGTGAGTGGGAAGCTGCACAGTGTTCATCTTGATGGGTTTGTAGCAGCCCAAGTCCTGCAGCACAGAGGGCACTCAGCTGCAAGAAAGAGCTCAGGAAACAAGTTACAAACCTGAAAGGCATTTTCATAAAGCCAAGCTTATCTTTCACTCAGCTGTCGATAAACAGCATTGCTGTACATATTTTAACACACCTTAGTTTGCCCTTGCTACGCAGCTTTCCAGGGATTTACTTGCTTTACTTTTTACTGAGGCAGGCATAAGGTCCCAGACCAATATGCTGTTCTGAGTGACAACACCAGAGGCACGAGGTTCTGCTGGTTTATTTGCAACAGACTTTTATACAATTTATTAGAAACATATGCATTACCCACTGCCCCCTTGTCTGGTACAAGCACAGCGAGATCACAAGACTCCTTGGCCAAACACCACCAAGGAAGGAATGCAAAAAGTCGGTTTCCAGTTTTTTCTTTTGTTAATGTTTGCTGAAGTTATACACACCAACTGAAATCTGACATGATGCATGCACACATCCATCCTAAAGTGACTCATAAACCAATTAAAACCTTTGAACCTTATTCTAAAAATTCAAAGAAATACTATGCAAGTAGTGTGAGCCAATTTCAGGGGAGATACCCAATCCCACACCAACCACTACAGCCCCTTAAGGCACCACAGAGGAACAGGTTTGTAACACAAATATTTGGTTTCAGGAAAGAAACAGCTTTAGAGTTGCAGCTGCTTGTCCAAAGTGACTCCAAGCAGTTGCAGCATCCCTCCAAACACTGGGATGTTCTGGCAGCTTCTCTTTGGTGGTTCACCCAAAGACAATTCAGGATTTCACTCAGAAGGGCACTGATGCAGGAAGCTGGAGCTACACAAGCCATCCTGGCCCCCTCCCAGGTGGGCAACGCCGAGATCACTGCTGGCACCTTGGCAATCAGGAAAGTGGCAATCACTGAGCCCCAAACACCAGTAAATCAGTAAGCAGGCAAGGGTCTAGAGATGTCCCTTAATTATCTGCAGTCTGATCAGTCCCTTAATATAAGCACATCTCCAGTCTGATCACAGTAGTTGTTAATTTAATTGCACAGCAATTAAACAATCCTCAGGGGTCTGTGCTGTCTAAACCATATCCGAGCAGACAACTTTTAAGCCTGGAGAGATGTGTCAGATAAAAGTGCTCATCCTTGCAAATACAAGATGCACCCAATGTTTTATTTTTACATTACTATGCAAAAAGCAATGTGAATGTTTTTACAGTAGATTTTTCAACTTGCTTGTTCCAGACATCTCTCTGTGCAGTTTCAGGCTCTGATAAAGGCAGGCTTCAGTAAAGCACATGCTTTGTTGGATGTATAGGAAACAGTCACTTCCTCCTAAGGAACTGAAGTAGCTATTGTTGCTGAGACTCAGATGACTGGAAGTAGTTCAGAAGGAAACCAAAAAAAGATGCTTAATGACGTGTCAATACCATATAAAAATGTAACACTGAAAATACTACAAAGCTCTAACACTGATTCATGCACAGCTGTGAGTACTTTGCAGTTATGGAAAGGTAAGGAGAACAATGAAGAAAAAGATGGTTTGTGGCCATTCCTGACTTCTTAAATTCAGCACAAATATTTGTGTAATTAAAGTAAGTTTGTTCACCTCCTCCCTGCTGCACAATCACACACACTAAACAAACATCCACTCTCAAGGCTGAAGCTGGCTAACACACTGATACGCTTGGGGCAATGTGTTTTATACAGCTTTGCCACGAAGACTGAGCCAACCAGAAGAAAGTTTCAACATTCCCACATCGACACCTACCTCTATTTATACACCTTTCAACACGGGAATTTCTCAGCAGAAGCTGTCAGGTTTGAACATCTAGGTCATCATGGAAATAACAATAAAAAAGAAACAGCTAATACAAAAACCAGCACTCAGCTATGGGGTTTACAAACTGACTGCTCAGCCTGCTGGGCAGTGACTGAGGGGGAGCTGGTAAGAACCACACATTCCTAATACCCAGTTACACTCAGGCTTCAACAGGGCTCACTTTTTCAGTTACTTTGAACATTTGCTTCTTATTTTAAAATAAAACCACTCAACCCCCTTTCTAAGCTACTAACACTACCACTAACCATGTTATTTTCTACAACTTTTACCCTACTCAAGTATCTTTATGCTTCCTGACACCTGGATATTAGCCAACTCCCCCTTAGATGATGAAGCACTTTGATTTCTCAGCGTGAATGATCAGCAGTTTTTAATAACCTAATGAACACAAATGTTTCCTTGTAACTGTTCCCGTGACTCTGTTCTTTCTGACGCCTGTCATGTAATGCTGCCCTTCACAGGGCACCAGGAATGGGATGTACTCCCAAGAACACTTCCAAGTGGAAAACCTAAAGGTGCTGTCTGTACACAAACGTATTCACTAACCCACGCTGTGGAGGGAAGAGCTTTTCAGTCACCTTCATGGACACTGATGGCAAGAAATCACAAATACCCCCATTTTCTGCACTCAGCACCAGGACAAAGATCTGCATCAAAAAGCATCAAATAAACAACTCTCTGCAGTTGATCACAGCACAGAAATGTAATTTGTATCTATATTTTACTTTGATTTTTCTGGCTGTTTTTTCCCCTGGCCTCACTAAAGGTACAGTGTATGGTCACTCCATGTCTTAGGCACCAGACAGCTCTTCCTCTCCCCTGGACCTGCCTAGGCACAATATTTACTTCCACATGTGCCAGTGCAGCTCTGTCTGGAGCGCTTCAAACCCTCAGCAGAGACAGCCATAAAATGATCAGGACTGGGAACAAAGCTATTATCCCCACTTATGCCACAATCAATTAAGTAATATTTAATACAGAAGAAAGCAAGAAGCTAATGAAAGGCAGCGCTAATGCAAAGCCTCAGCTGTAATCATAGCAGAACAAGCCCACATCTTGGCTCGTGTTCCATGCTCCAGGCCCTTTGTCTCCGTGACACAGCAGGTAAGGCAGGACACTCTCACACTGGGCCTTGCAGGCCAGTCCCAGACTGGTTTTTCACCAAGTGGTGTGAGGTCCTTACCCAACCCTCTTTGTGTATTGTTTCTATTTCCGGCTTTGTCTTTTCCAGTGATTCACACATGCAAAGAATTAACAATAGCAACTCTAGATCCACTTCAAGTGGGTGGAATAATGAGCTGCCTTCAAAGATACCAACACATATATGACACACAGTAACTGATCGAGCAGCAGTGCCTGAAAGAGCTGTCTGTCATCAATGAACTGCACTGCCCAGCAGTTGGTCTGTTCTCTCAGGCACCAACAAGCTGTTTAGCCTTCCTCAAAATTCCCTGACTATGTTCCATCCCACATCTTTTACCATCAAATACTAATACTGCACCAGTGGCTGAGGCCAAGCTGTCAGATGCCACAGCATTAGAATGCCTTCAGCCTTGCTGAGGACAGGCTGAGTCCAGAAGAGTTTTATGATGTGAAAAGATTCCTCAAATTTCCCCACATCATCGTTTCATCTGAAAATGTGTCAGAGAAGAAGCTGGAAGGCAGCAGTGGAACACAGCAGCCCTTTATTTAGGGGAAAAAGGGTTTTTTAACAATACAAGTCCTCTGTCCTCAGGTAACATTCACTAAGCAGCAAGAAGCCACTGCCAGGTTGGAAAGCCCAGGCTGACAGTAAAACACATTTCACAGCACGACACACAATGCTCCTCCCATTTAGCATTGTATTAGTAACTGAAGTTATTTTTTTCCCCAACCGGCAGCACTGATTGCTCCTTTCACTCTTCCAAAACAGTTTAGGTGTAAACCAGCAATAAGATACTTATCACCAAACACCACAGTCAGGAAAATGTGAATTTTTCAATATGCTTTTTCCTGAAAGTATCAATTTCCAAAAACACGAAGGGCTAATTTTGGCACACACAGCAGAGTCTCTGAGAAAAGAGGGGGACAATTTGCTCACGTTATAAGAGAAGTGCACAGATATTTCATACAGGACTTTTTTTAATCCCTTCTCTCTCCTTAAGTGTCTTTCAGTAAATCAAAGACACCTGAAACAGAGAGCTACTGTCTGAAGGAGAATAAGCACACTCATTAACATCTGTTTCTGTTACTTTATAATTTCAATTTTACAAAGGAACATCTCACATCAGCATCTGACAGGAGCTTCCTTGTTGGGAAAAACAAACTTTTAACTGTGAATGAAAGACACCATGCAAGGGCCAAACAGCATCAAAGAATTATCCTGTCCCTTACTACACATTTAGGAGAACAGATATCATTTATCAGTTTGGACTATCTTGGCAAAAATCCAGGGTACTTTTAACAGCCTATGGTTGCCATTCCTCTCTAGAGCATGCTGTGGAGCAGATCCAGAAGCAGTAGGCACAAAGTGGGAGAAGTTACTCCATGGCATATAAAACCACATAACTGCTGAAAACCACCACTTTCATTAGCAAAAGCATTCCTTTTCCAAATGAAAGGGAGAGAATGAGGTATTGGAAGTGAAAAGACTGGAAAACGCAGTAAGATCAAGTTGTTCTTGCAGGTTTGGCTTTGAACTGGCGCTGGGAAACAGCACAGGGACTAAAGCATCTGTTGGAAAATAAACACAACGTGTCAAACCTGGGAAGGAGCTAATGCTGCCCTGCCACCTCATTCCTTGCACACAGTGATGCAGCTCCAGTATTCCCTAGAACACTGGGAAATGGACAGAGTAAGTCTGCACAGAGCACTGCCTGTGTTAACCACCTCCTGTCTCTGACCTCACATCCTCAGGGAAGTCCATCCCTTCAATTCCAGTGTCTTAAACTCGAAATAAATAGGTCAGCTTTGGATACAGAGCAGGAAGGACAATGAAAATGCCTCTGACAGGGAATTAACATACTGCAGAGAGGCTGTGAGCGAGGGCCAGGCAGCCTCCAGCACTCTCAGCTCCTCTAAGGAGCACAAAACTTATCAATAAAGAGATGTGGCCTCCTCTGACTTCAGGCCTTGGGGTGTGAGATTTAGGGTCACGGCAACACAGGAAGAACACAAACCCATCAAGCAAGATCACAGTGGGGCTGTCAAAGAGCTGCACTGAGAAACCCACTGTGAACTGGGGTGCCAAGCACTTGGTACATCCTGCACTGCAAACCCTCGATGGGCTGTGAAATACCAGATATGCTCATGTGGTACCTGCCTAAGAAGTGGAAAGGAATAAACCTTTCCATCTCAGATCTACCAGGAGAGACTGCCCAGAAAGATGAAGGAATAAGTGATAGCAGATTTTTCCATGTGATTAAATTCCAAGAAACAAAACCCAAGACATATAAATAAACTAACCTTCTGCAAAAAGCACAAGTAAATCAGAAGTCAAAGCAACAATCTTGCCTTCATTTCTTTTCATATCACTGCTATTTAACAATCACAGTAGCTCCTTTCCAGTGATAACTCTTCCTGGAGTAACTCCTGTTGGGCTGAGACCAACAGGCAATATGCTCCCCACTAAAGCACACTGTTTGTTTTAAACAAATTTGCTTTTCTGAATAGGACAGAGTGTCTGTCTTAGGCTTAGACACTTATGTTGAGACACAAAAACGTTGCTTGAACTACAGTACTGGAGCAACATTTAACAATACAATGAACAATGGAAGGACTGTAGGGAAAAAAGGAAGAATTTTTGCAGTTACTTCCTCTAAAATGGCATTCTGATTTTGTAATGTCACCTGAAAATTACCCAATGTCCCTGACCACTGCCTGGGAAGCACTGAATCCACACCCAAAAGCTCAACAGCAGGTTTACAGCTCTGTCCAGCTGAGCCAAGAAAAGGCACAGTCCTAAGCTGTTAGCAGCCACTCTGGAAGTAAGAAAAATTTTTGAAGGATTCCCAAACACACATTTTACCAGTGCAATGTCTTAATCAGCTGAACATATCCTGGTTTAGGTTTTAATTTTTGCTCTGCTCATGAGCATATAAAAAGGAATTATCCCTATAGTTATATATTTTAAAATCTCACCATTTGTACTCCAAACTAAAGAGTTTCAAACCCCATCATGCTGCAGCCCAGCTGTTGTAAGAGATAACATATTGCTTTGACCTCACTGAATCCCAGAGTGAGCATGTACCCAAGTAACAGCTTCCTACAAATACACACACCCCTACAAAATTATCCAAGGAGTGCTTTTTCCTAACTCCAAAGGGCACCAAAGCCAATACATTTTAACCATTTCTTGTCACAGACTGAGAACAAGTTTGGAGTGGCTCAAAACACTCTTCAGGAAGCTGTTTGTCACAAAATTATTTCAGAAAGCACATCCAATTCTTCTCAAAGAACTGGTGCCACAAAGGCCTGGACCTTCACCAGGAGGATCCTCAGGGGTTTGACAGCTGAGGAAACACTTTCTGTCCTGTGCACAAAGGAATAAAGCAGATTTACTAAAAGCAGCACAACACATTGTGGGGAGTGCTCCACAGGAATGCTGCTCACTAGGTCCAGCTCTGGCAGAACATGAGTCCCATAAATTCCAGACAAATTTGCTGTTGCCAGTTGATGGTGTTTCCCACATTTTGCAGGACACTGCACAGCAGCCCTGCCTTCCTCTGCCACCAAACCAGTATCATAAACTTATCATATGCTGAAATACATTGGATTCAATGATCCTGATGGGTCCCTTCCAACTCAGCATATTCTGTCATTCTGTGAAAAACAGAAGTTTCCCAGGTATCCTCACTACCGAACAACCCCTTGTCCTGTGAACAAGGGGCTTCAAAGATATTTTGGAAGCTGTATTTTGTGTTTCAGTCCTATAACACCAGCAACGAAGATCAGTTTTCCTAGTAAAGTTCTTCACTTAGTTACACGTTTACAACTTTTCCAGATGCTTTTGACAGCTGACACTGATTCCACAGCACCAACACACCAGTAAAGCCCAGCTGTTAGGCCATACATAAGAAAGCTTCTCAGGCTTCATGAGTTACTTGACGATGAACATAAATGACATCCTTGGTGCCCGTTACTTCTCAATTACCATGTGACACTTCACTGTGGAGTCTCACATAACACGTTCTTGATGACTAATTATTTCACCTATACTAATTTCCTGATCACGTGCTTCTCACACAAGGGTGGATAACAGGCCAACATAGAGAACTGACTGCTGCCTAGAAAAGCTCTGAGAGAAGGACATTTTAGTCAGGAGATGCACACCGTGAATAATCTGAAAGCTGAATTAGGATCTTAGTTCTCCTGTATAACAGCTTCAGGGTGAAGAATACATAGTTGACTATAGCACGTGACTGTAGGACCCGAGAGGAAGGAATTCCTCTATATTACTCCTCTATAATACTCATGCATACACGTACGTGTACATATATATATGTCCATATGTATGTCAGGGATCTCAACACCACAACACACTGAGTGGGAAGGTGAGCACCAAGCACGACCCTCCCTTATTAACTCTCGTGCTCTCCCCCAGCCTGTCCCTCCTGCCCCACACGCCAGCGTCACCTTCCTCGTTCTGCCTCCCGCTTCCCTCTTCCCAAACCAACACCCCCTTCCCAGACACGGCCCCAGCGGACAGCAGTGACATCCCCGGGCCGGAGGGCGGGGAAGGGTCCCTCACCTCATCCTCCTTGTGGTTGCGGATGCCGCGCACCAGGTCCTGCAGGTTCTTGTCAAACATGCGGTCGATGCTGCCCTTCACCATCTTCAGCGCCATGGCGGCGGCGGCGGGGCCTGCGCCGGGCGGAGGGGCCGGGCCCGGCCGGGGGGGCCGCCGCGGTGCTGCTGCCGCTCGAGCCGGGTGAGAGCAGCGGTGCCGGGGCGCTCACATGCCGAGAGGAGCGGGAGGGGCACGGGCGGAGCTGCCCTGGCGAACGGGCGGGCACGGGCGACCCCGGCCGCAGGCACAGCTCCGGGCGGCGCTGGGGATCCGGCACCGACAAAATGGCGGCCGGTCAGCTGAGGGCTCGGCCACGCCCCCGGTATGACCACGCCCCCGAGCGCCCGGCCACGCCCCCGGGCCGGCACCGTCCTTCGTGCTGCTCTCCAGCCCCGCCCACTCCGCCCAGGCCGCGCCTTCGTCTGGCCACGCCCCCGGCTCGGCCCCTGGCGCTCCCGCCTGCCTGGCCGCTCTCCAGCCACGCCCTTGTCACACTGGACACGCCCCCAAGGTCTGGCCGCGCTCTCTGGTCCCGCCCCCTCTGCCTGCCTCGCCGCTCTTCAGACACGCCCCCTGCCCCTCTGGCCG
>VZRF01007444.1:42984-53122 GCA_013396875.1 Vireo altiloquus
AGTCCAGCCCCGCCTACCCCGCCCAGACCGCGCCCCTGAGCCGTCTGGTCACGCCTCGAGCCCGCCCAGTCCCACCCCCTTGGTTAAGACCACGCCCACATAGTTATCAAAGCTCCGCCCAACCCCTGAGCCCCCGCCCTCAGGCCCTCAGGCCCCGCCCACTCGACCCCTCAGAAGGATGCGGCCGATGTGGGGTGGAAACAGCAACGAGCACCGACCTGCAAACGCACGGAAGAAAACCCCAACCGTGGAAGCGCCCGGAGCAAACACTGAACATTTAATGAGACACTGGACCTGAACTGGGGGCCAAGAGGCCGGTGGGATCCCGGGCTGTGTTAGGAGAAGCATCGGTGGTAGGACATGGGAGCTGATCCTGCCCCTTCCTCAGCCCTGGTGGGGCTCAGCTGGAGTGCTGTGTCCAGCTCTGGGCTCCTCGGGATCAGCGAGACATGGAGCTCCTGGAGTAAGTAAGGGCCAGTAGAGATGATAAAGGGACTGGAGCATCTCCCTGCCCAGGAAAGGTTGAGGGAGCTGGGGCTGCTCAGCCTCCAGAGGAGACCCAGGTGAGAGGAGCCCTCAGCCTTGTCTGTCCCTGTCTGCAGGGAGGGCTCCGAGGAGGGCCCAGCCTCTGCTCCGGGGAGCCCAGCAATGGCACCAGAGGAATGGGCAGGAACTGATGCCTAGAAACTTTCACCTGGACATGAGGCAGAATTTCTTTGCTGTGCAGGTGACCAAGCGCTGAACAGAACAGGCTGCCCGGGGGAGGTGTGGGGTCTCCCTCACCGGGGATATTCCAGAACCGTCTGCACACAATCCTCTGCACACAATCCTATGCCCCGTGCTCTGCCGGAGCAGGACGGTGGGAGCTGATGACCCTGTGTGGTCCCTTAAACCTGAACTGTCCTGGCATTCTGGAATTCATCCTGATGGATCCCGCTACTGCCGGGTCACCGCCGCCTCTCTTGTCACTATCCCATCCCGGCCACGCCCCCCGCCCCGGGTCACGCCCCCTCCTGCCGCGCTGCCGCGGGTTCCACGTGGCAGAGCGGGCGCGCGCGGGCTTGGGACGGACGTGGGGACAGCGCTCCTCCGTGGGAATGGGGGTCCTTCCATGGGGATGGGGGTCCCTCCGTGGGGCTGCGGGTCCTTTCTGAGGCTGAGAGTTCCTCCGTGGGGCCAGGGATCCCTCCCTATGGATAGGGATCCCTCTATGGGGATATAGGTGTTCTGTGGGACCGGGAGTCCTTCCGTAGGCATGGGAATTCCCCCATGGGGCTGTGGATCCCAGCATAGGGCTGCAGGTCCCTCCATGGGACTGGAGGTCCCAACAGGGGCTGGCAGAGCTTCACTTCTCCCCTCTGCCCGTAGGTGTCAGCAATGGCTGTGCAGCCAATAGAGCCAAATTTTGGGCCATGTCTCTATTGGGGGTGCAGCTCCACAGGCTGCCACACCTGGGCACCCACTAAACAGCGGCACCCACTGCCCCAGGTGACCAGTGTTGGTGTGAGAGAGCTGTGACAGGTGACATGATGGATGATCACGGCCAGGCGGACATGGAGCCTCGTGGGTGTCCCCACATATGTGGGCACAGAATGGGCGGTGGTTCAGCTTCCCTGTGACCGCAGCTTGTCCTCTACCCACGTGCCCAACACCCCTGGATGAGCCCCTACCCATGGGTGACATGTCCCCACTGCAGGTGGGTGGTGACAGAGAACAGGAGAGGGAAAACTAAATGTACAGGAGCTGTTTTCACACCCCACCTTCATCTCCGGAGCAGGATTCCAGCATCTGGGAAAGGAGGGAAATAAAGAGAAAGGAGCTTGCAAACAAAAAGGAGACATGACCTTGCCAAGATCCGCCTGGGATTCTGAGCTGCTGCATGACAGGGGAAGGAAAAGGATTTCTGTTGCTTCCAGTGTTTTTCCCTTTGTTCTCTGCCTTCAGCCTGGGCTTTGCAGCCTGTTTATGTTGGCCTTGGGCAGAGAGAGGAGCCTGGGGGGTTGCGTTTGTTTTATTCAGAAATAGCTGCACACATCAACCCCAATGCAGGAGGTTTCCCTTTTTAAGGGGAAAATGTCAAAGGGAAGAGTTATGTTTGCTGGAGTCCTCATGGTATGGAGAACATCCAGGTGCCAGGATGAGGCTGTGGGTTGGGAAGGGCTGGCTATGCCCACCTGTGCTGTCACCATCCCCTGCACTGTCCCCCTGCCTCTGCCTGGGCTGCTCTCTTAGGGGATGCCCAAAAACCTTATGAAAATCCTTTGTTTTAACCCAGACCTTTGCAGTGGAGCCCAGGCCCAGACACTGCCACACTGTCACTTTGTCACACCTCCAGGACAGGGCCTGGCAGGGAAGCCCAAGCTGGGAGATGCAACACCCTGAGGTGTGGGGAACATCTCCTATAGATGGATTTGGACCCAAGACTTGATCCCTCCCGACTGAGTTTCCAAGGATTTCTCCTCCTGTGGCAGCCTGGCTTGGTTCAGCCTAGAATTTGGGACAGGATTGACTTCTTCACTCTATTTCCTGCAAATGCTGAAGGGTTTGGAATTCCCTTATGATTACCTTCCATTAAGATCATTGCTCTAAAGCTGATTGCTGCCACTGGTGATACTTAAAGACAAGCTTTTGTCTTTTCTGGCTTTTGCAGTTCAGATTTTATTGTTTTGGATTTTATTTTTAATAAATAACGCCACCTCCTGTTTTCCCTGTTCACTTACTCAGGCAGCATTCCCAGGGAAGAAATTTTCCCACCCATCTGCATTTCCAGTCGCTGACAGCAGCATCCCTAAGGAATGCTGTGCCTTGGGAGAGCTCTGTGACAAGCTGCTGAGTCCCAGCGGAAGTGGGAAAACACAATCCTGGCCATCACATCCCTGGTGGAGCTGAGTCTGAGCTGCTTTTTGGGTTTTCCACATGGCAGTGCTTCCAAGAGCTTTCTCCCCATTCCTGGCACTCGGAACACTCCGTGAGTTTCACATCATAATGAGGTTTAACGAGGTTGTACTTGGTTACATTAATTGTGATTTTTGTGTAAATTGGTCCAAAGGAAAGAAATGTGAAATTGGGGCTGTTCAGCTGCCAAGAGTCCAGCCAAGGTCCCCATGAGAGGATGTCCATTTTGGAGTGCTCGTTTTGGGGTGCCCATGCTGGGGTGCCCCATGCCTGGATACCCACATTGGGGTGCGTGTGTTGGAGTGTCTTCGCCAGGAATCCTGTGCCAGCATGCCCTTTTTGGGGTGCCCCATGTTGGGGTCCCCCTTTATGAGACACTCAGGATGGGGTGACTGTGCCAGGGTGCCCTGTCCCCAGGTGACAATACTGGGGTACCCATTTTGGGGTGCCTTGTGTGGCAGTCCCCATGCTGAGGTGTCTGTGACAGGATGCCCATTTTGGGGTGCCTACACTGGGGTGCCCCATGCCTGGGTGCCCATATTGGGGTAGCTGTGTTGGATTGTCTTTGCTGGGATGCCTGTGTCAGAATGCCCTTTTTGGGGTGTCCCGTGTTGGGTTGTCCTTGATGCTGAGGATGGGGTGATTGTGCCAGGGCGCCCTGGCCCCTGGTGACAGCAGTGGAGTGCCCCATATTGCAGTCCTCTTGCTGAGGTGTCCGTGACAGGATGCCCATTTTGGGGTGCCCATTTCGGAGTGCATCATGCTGGGGTGCAGTGTCCATACTGGGGTGCTCCTCTTGGGGTGCCTGTGTTGGAATGTCTTTACCGAGATGCCCGTGGTGGGGTGCCCCTATTGGGGTGCCCATATCCAGGTGCTCCATGCCGGGGTGCCTGTGCTATTGGGGTCCCCCATGCCCGGGTGCCCTGTCCTGGGGTGCCGGTGTCGGGGTGCCGGTGTCGGGGTGTCCGCGTTGCCCCGGCACAGCCCCCGGTCCGTCTGTCCCTGCTCGTCCCCGCGAGGTCCCCGCGAGGTGGCGCCTGCGGCCCGGGAGAACCGGGGGGACACGGCAGGACCTGCCGGGGCGGGGACACGCGTGGGGACCCGTGTCGGGGGCAGGGGGTGCCCCGCCTTTGGGTGGGGGCGATGGATGCCCCCTGTTTGGGTAATGGGTGAACTGTGGCTGGGTGGCAGCGATGGGTTCCCCGTGTTTGGGTGCCCTACGTGTGGTGCTGGGGTGATGCATCAACGGCGTTTGGTTGGGGATGACGTGTGCCCCACATTTGAGTGGGGGTAATGGGTGCTCATGTTTGGACAATGGGTACCCCGAGTTTGGATGATGGGTGCCCCGTTTTTGGGTGCTGGGTGAGATGCGGCTCTATGGGGGTGATGGGGTGCCTTGGGTTTGGGTGATGTGTCAGTGGTGTCTGGTTGGGAGTGATGGGTGCCCCACATTTGGGTGGAGGTGATGGGAGCTCACATTTGGACAATAGGTGACCCAAATATGGTCCCACCCCCGCATTAGGGCGTGGGTGACGGGTGAGCTGTGGGGTGGGGCGCGGGGGCAGCCGGTGTCCCCGCGGGCCAGGCACGGGGCGGGACACGTGGCCAGCCGGCGCTGCGGGGACAAGGGACCCATTCAGGAGGCTCCGTGTGCCGCGGCTGCCTGCGGGCTCTGCGGGTCCCGGGCGGGTGACTCGGGTCTGGCACCGCTGCACGTGCAGCTGGCACGGTCCCCGCGCCCCCACCCACCCAGAGCCTTTGTCCCCCCCAGTTCCCCGCTGAAATAGAGGCGCAGGGTTGGACGCGGTGGGGATGGAACTGTCCTGGAGCGGGGATGGAGTCTGATGATTAAACACCCGCCTCGTGCTCACAAACTCCGCATCTAATAAGATGCTTGGAATTGGTCCCAAACGATGCCACACTGGAGCGGTCCGGCCCACAAGGTGGAGGCCGGGAAGAACCTGGCAGAGGCTGGGCAGAGCCGCGAGCCTGCGGAAGGCTGGACACTGCCTGTGAAATGGAGACAGAATGTCCCCAGCCCCGGCTGCCCCCAAACACTGGGAGCAAAAGGGGTGAGAGAGGTGGGAGGCAGCAGCGGGGACACCTCAGCCCACCCATGGGACCTGGTTTGGCCTCTGTCCTCTCTGCCAGAGGGCAGAGGATCCCTGGGAGGCACCAGGGGCTCTCCAGAAGCTCTCTGGCAGCGTGGGGTTACAGACACAGCCAGGGCTGCAGCATTGAGCGATTCAAGCTCCAGCAGAGCCTAAAAGACCAAATTGGGGTTGTTTTTCCCTGGCAAAGCAGAGCTGATGGAACCTCCAAGGGCTCGGTGGGAGGAAGCCAATGTTCCAGTGAAAACATTCCCGGTAACTTCCCTCGGTTTTGGGGCTGCCCCGGGGGCTGAGCTGGTGACTTGGCTGCCATCGGCTGTGCCTGGCACAGGAGGTATCCCTGGATTTGTCAGTCTTGTTCCTTGCTGAATTTGGGGCCCTGGCTCCTCATGTACAGTGTTCCCTTCACTGGACGAGGGTGGCTCCAGCAGTGGCAGCCACGTCTCCCTAGGGAGAAAAGCCTCAAATTGGGCTCAAACAGACCAGTTCCAAAAGGGGGGCACTGACAACCATGAATGGCTTTATCCTGCCTGGACCTCCACTGGCACCAGCACAGCTTTGGTGCCTCACCCACCCCAGGTCCTTGATATCAACACGACTCCCGCAAGGCAGAGGAAACTGTTGCATCAGTTTGTTGTTGTGGCAACTGCAGCCAGAGCATCCCTGGAGAGGTTTGGCCCAGGGAGTTGGCAGGACAGATGGAAAGGACAGATGTTGCTCCGTCATGTGGGAGGGATCTCCCTGGTGCCATGCAGGATTTACCCCAAGAACTCAAAGTGGGGCTTGGAAAATTGCAGGTGGGGTGTTTTGCATGAGGGAAAGGGAAGTTGTGCATGGGCATCAGAGCAGGGTGTTGGAGCAGGGAGCTGACTCCTTCCCTGGGGCTGTGGACCCCCAGCATCCTCCCCTGCCGTTACAGGGGCTCTGGTTGGGATATTTAATCTGATGGGAACAAACTTGCCTGCATTAACCTGCCTCGTGATCCAGCTTGTTATTGTCAGCTAAACTGGGTCAATACTGAAGATGAGCTGTTGCTGGAAGGCAGGTTGCACATCAGAGGAGCTGATGTGCACCTCAAGCCCCTGTGCCAAGCACTGGCCCTGCCTGAGGGTCAATGGACCCATGAACATGATAAAAGCTGACCCCACAGCCTGAGGGGAGTAACCCCAGTGTGGGATGAGCTCCAGAGGTGCGTTTGCACGTGGTTTGTGCACAGAGAGTCAGAGCACCGCCTGTGCAAAGTGTCCTTGGTGCATTAATGCCCTCCCTGTGTCCCCCCGAGCCTGCAGCAGTCGGGACCCTCATTCCAGGGCATCCCTGACCTGGGCTATGTGGGAGCAGAGATGAGATGTGGAGCTGCAGCAGGGCAGGAGGGGCTGTGCCAGCTGCCCGTGGGCACCAGCTGCACACTGTACACTCCTGCCAAGGAAAAATCTCTTCTCCAATGCTATAGGAGTGGAGTTGTGTGCATGGAGCTGTGCAGAGCTTCCCCGTTCCTCCCTGTCCAAACTGGTTCATCTGGTGGTGGCAAAAAGAATTCAGCTCTGAATTCAGCCTGGAGCCAGGAGCTGCAGCCAGGGGGATCCAGCAGGACCAGCACAGCTGGGAGGAGATGGGAACCTCTCCCCCCACAAGCCTCCACACCAGTAAAATCCAACTGCTGCCAATTTGGAAGTGGATTCTTGACACTTTGGAAGGGAAAATGCTGCAGGTCACTGCCTGGAAAATCATTGGCCTCTGGAACCCTGACAGCACCCAGTGTATCCCAGTGCAGTGCAAAGAGGAGCTGCAGGAGAGCACAGGGTGAGTGTTGGCAGAGAATCAGGGAATGGTTTCACTTGGGAGAGACCTTAAAGCCCACCCAGTTCCACCCCCTGACATGGGCAGGGACACCTCCCACTGTCCCAGGCTGCTCCAAGCCACAATGTCCAGTCTGGCCTTGGGCACTGCCAGGGACCCAGGGGCAGCCACAGTTCCCAGGGACCCAGGAGCAGCTCCCCACCCTCATGGGGAGGAATTCTTTCTCAGGATCCCATCTAACCCTGGCCTCTGGCAGTGGGAAGCCATTTCCCCTCGTCCTGTCACTACATATTCTGGACAGAAGTCCCTCTCCAGATTACTTATGGGCTCCCAAAGACACCCAGAAAACCAAAATTCCAGAGCTGGCCAAAGGGACAATGTGGCTCCCAGCTCTCAGGGGTTCTCACATCTCTCAGGGGCCAGTTCAGCTCACAGAACCGGAAGAAAACAGGGCATTGCCCTTCTTTGCTTCCCTCTCTTCTTTCAGATGGAAAACTCAGAGAAATCAGTGAAAAAATGTCCTGATTCAGGCAGGTGCTTCAAAAATGACCCACTCCCCACTACCTGCCAGGAGACATCAGCTCCAGCACTGAACCCCTGCATGGTGGCCAGATGGTTGGGATTCATGTGGGAAATCCTGGAAGCTTCCATTACTCTATTAGCAGCCCAGGAGCTTGCTTGGGCCACACAAGGACTTGGACGACAAACTGATTAAAGACCAACCTAACGAACTCAAAGAGAATTCTTTAAATGGAGCCTGCTGTGCCTTGGAGAACTCCTGCCATGTCTATTTATTTAAATTTAATGGAATTTTTGTGGTAAGCTAATTAAAAATGAATTGATTATTTAAGAGGCAGTCAGAGCAGTTTAAGCACTGCTGACTTGATGATTTTAGTGTTTTCCTTAGAAAAGTGTTCGTAGCTATGGAGCTTTCTGCACGTACGGATGTTTAAGGGGGAGAAAAAGGATACAAAGAGAGAGTAGATGAGTTTGGAACTGGCCTTGGAGCAGTTTCTGGATAAGGGAGCAGCCATGGGGACAGGAGCAGGGCATATCCCAGCCCCCATCACAGAGCTGTGCAGCTGCCCCCAATAAACAGCTCCTGTCTCTGCTGAAGGCAGAGACCTGTCAGGAAATACAAGTATTAAATAATGTACAAAATCCCTCTGCAGGGAGTATCCTGCTCTGGCACTCGCCGGCTCTGGGTGCATTTCCAGCACGGTGCATTCCCTGCCTCCCCACAGAGCGCAGAGCCACAGGCAGTGACCCCAGCCACGATCACAATGCCAGTTCCCATCCCAAACACTGGACGTGTCCATGCCACATCTCCATCCCAAAGGATTTGCAGAGGTTCACTGAGTGCAGGAGGCCTCTCCTGGCCCTGGAGCCACATCCCAGTGCAGGAGCACAGAGGATGCGATGGCACCAACACAGGGGCACCAAAACTCGGATCCATGGCCCCCAACCTCCCCCGCACGGCTGACCCACATCCTCTCCATCAGGATAAAAGAATGACAGGATTAATAAACTGGGGACAACAGCCAGGAGAGCCAGATGGCAAAAACACCCTGCGCCGAGACATGTTTACTTGTCTTTGGCTGAGAAAGTGAGGAACCACAGGGGGAAAAAGTTCCCAGCCCCACACTGGCATCACAGGGCAGCAGCTCCCAGCACAACTTCCACCCCCTGTTTGATGGGGAAGGGTTGGTTTTCCTTCCAGGTGTCATCTGGCTCTGCTGGACCTGGCTGCAGGTCAGAGCCTGGGCTCACCCATGCCCAACTTGGCTATGGGCACCTCCTCAGGATGCTCATCCCCAGCAGACACTGGGTCCCAGCTGCATCTTCCAGCCCTCAAATGGAGCAGGGCACCCGGCACAGTGTGACTGTCCCCTGGCACCATCCGGGCACTGCGGTGTGAGTGGATGTGATGGGGACAGTGTGGATGCTGTTGTGCTGGGTGCTCCTCCCTCAGAGTGCAGGGTAAGGTGGCAGGGTCCCCAGATGTCCCTGCACCCTAGGGCAGGGTGGCAGGGCCCCCAAATGTCCCAAAACTCAGGGCAGGGCACACCGATACCCCCATGCCCCAGGACAGGGTGGCAGGGCCCCAAAATGTCTCTGTAAGCCAGGGCAGGGTGGCAGAGCAGGATCACAGGCGCTCAGATATCCACGTCCTAGGACAGGGTGGCAGGGCCCCCAGATGTCCCTGCATGCCAGGGCATGCACATGTCCCCAGAAGAGGGAAATTATCACCCAAAAGGCTGTGAAGGAGGAAGCTCCGGCCTGATTTTATCACTCAGCTGGGCATCTATAGACATGCAAACAGTGTCACTCTGCCCCCTCCCCGGCACCTATAGACATGCAAAATGCTGTCACTGAGCCATCAAGGGACACTATAGAGATGCAGGACGGTGTCACCGCTCCCAGCCCCCACCCAGGACACTTCCCGGTTCTGTCCCTGCCCGGCTGGGCTGCACTCAGTCCTACGTCCAGGTTACACGGTGTTGTAAAGCTGTAGCTGCCGGCACGGCAGCTCCCTGTGCTGCTCCAGGCATCCAGTGCTTGGTGTGAGGGACCCCATCCCTTGGCTAAGGGACCCCGCCCCCGTGTCCCCCTGTCTGGCTGTCCCCTTGTCCCCACTGGACACCACTGCGCACGGGGCTCAGCTCAGCTCCCCCATGCCAGTGAAGCTCCTCTTCGGAGCTGTGCGGAGCCCCTTGCACAGCCTGGCACACTCGGCTGTGTGCAAGGTGATGCCCCATCTGTGTCCCCACGTGTCATACACCCCAGTGACCGTGATTGTGACTGTGTGGCACTGGGCAAAGCTCACACGTCACTCGTGTGCAGACTTCCCACCAGGAGTCACATGGGCTCGGGGGCTTGGGCCAGTGACCTGTGAGCACACCTTGGCTTCACACGGGTGTGCCAGCCCTGTGCCATCACATGTAACAGCCCTGTGACATCACATGATTTTCCTGGCCCTGTGTCCTCTCGCATGTGCTAGCCTTGTGCCACCACACAGATGTGCCAGCCCTGCACCATCACATGAATGTGCCAGCCCTGTTCCATCATGAGTGTGACAGCCCTGTGACATCATGAGTGTGACAACCCTGTGCTGCCAAATGTGTGCGCCAGCCTTGCACAATCATGCGAGTGTCCCAGCCCTGAAAGGCCACATGAATGTCCCATGCCAGCCTGGTGCTGTCACACGTGTGACAATGTGGCCCATCCTGCTCCCGTGTGCCATGTGCCACCCTTGGCCTTGTCATATGTGTCACACTGCAACCTGTCCTGCTCCCATGTGTCCCCCGCTCCCCATCACACATGTGAGAATG
>VZRF01007444.1:54474-110418 GCA_013396875.1 Vireo altiloquus
GCCCACGCCCCCGGCCCGGCCCGGCCGCCGCACCCCGCCCCGGCCGGCCCCTCTAGCATGGTGCGGGGCCGCCGCCGCCTCGTCCTCCGGCTGCCGACATGGGCGAGAGGCTGGAGCTGCGGCTGAAGTCGCCCGTGGGAGCCGAGCCCGCCGTGTACCCCTGGCCGCTGCCCGTCTACGTGAGTATGGCCCGGCCCCGCACCTGCCCCGCGCCCTGTCAGCGCCCCCGGCCCTGCCCCGGCCCTGGCACCCGCCGGGCGATCCCTCAGCGCCGGCCCTTCCCGGGTTCCATCGGGATGATCGCCCCCCGTGCGGGAACCCCCCCCGGAGCCCCGGCCCCGGGAGCCGCCGCTGCTCGCCTGGAAGTCAAATCCCCAATTTCATTTTATAATTGGTTGACTAAACCGAAGGGCGGGGAGGAGGAGGACTGGTTAATGAAAAGTTTTCGTGTTTTCCTCGCGCTGGGCTCGTGTAACCGGTTAATAACCGGTGCTGCTGCGAGCGGGGTGGAATCTAGGGATTCTGGATGGGGGAATAGCGCTTAAATTATGGATGGCCTCGGGTGGTCGGGGGGACCACCAGGACCAGCCGCAGAGTGGGAATAAACAGCGGCCAGCGGCGGTTGTGGGTCTGGAGGCAGCGCTGGTGTCGTAGGGCTGCTGCCAGTTCCCCTCCAGCCGTGCCCTTGGAGCTCCCCTTTTATTTATCCCGAGCAGAATTCAAGCCAGCCGCAATCCTCGTGCTTCCAAATAAAATGTCACTTGTCCTCGCTTAGCGACCGAGCGGCGTTTTTCCTTAACTTGCCTGACTTTCTCCCGAGCCCGGGCGAGCGATGTGTGACCTTGATAACAATGTCCGTGTTCAAATTAGTGACAATCCCACGAGAGGCGAAAGGCTCCGGGGAGGGTATTTTTGGATGTGTGTAGGCTTCCTATCAACCCTTGAGCAATTTCTCTCCCTAGCTGCGTGTAACCCCTCGGAGCACAGTTTGCAGAGGCAAGCCCTCTCTCTATATGTTTACTTGGCGCAGGCACTGTTGATTATCCCCGCGTTCCAGGCTGTGCTGTTGTACGTGAGCCGCTTCCCGGCGAGAACACGCTGGGACGCACAGGCTGGGGCAGCTGATACTGCTGATGTTGTTGCTCGCTTTGGCAATCGCTTGAGTGTGAGTGATTAGGAATATATCGCTCGTGGCAGGGGGAGACGGCTGCCTGCTCCTATCTGCCGCCTGCCTTTCGGGGCTGCTGCCTGTAGCCGTGCCTTTCCAAAACATCCTCCATGCAGGCTGGCGTGCCGTTCCCGGCGTGTCTCCCAGCACACACTGGTTAAACGCAGCCTTTCCTGTTTGGGCAGCTCTGTCAGTGTTGGCGGGCGCGCGCTCTGCTCAAATTGTCAGAAACTGAAAGTACAAGCGATGACCGGGTTCGGTTTTCCTCGTCAAATATTAACTCGTGCCGTCCCCCCCCCCTTCCCCGAGCGGGTTGTGTGAAGCGGAGGTTAAAGATTACGCGGGATAGGGATTAATCTGGGAGGGAGGGATGGTTTTATGTCTGTTCACAAAGATTCCCACAGGCTTAAAAACCGAAAAACCGAACCCCCCGCCCTTTATTTTAAGGGTGAAACGTGTGATTTTGCAGCATGGGAAATAAGGATTTAGTTAATTTGGGGAAACTTCAGCAGCTGGTTTTGAAGATGGCAGAATAAATAGAATTTCTTCTCAGTTAATCAGAAATGCAGCGGATGGGGGTAGGGGTGGGGGGGCTGTGATCCCCGTGTGCTGAGAAATACCACAAACCCCAAACATCCTGCCATTAAACCGTCCGCTTGGCTCTGCCAGCTTCTCCACAGTCATTCCCGAGTGGACGTTTCACCTGGAGCCGAGCAGCCCCGCGCCCCGCAGCTCCGGGCAGCGGAGCGCAGCAGCGGCCGCGGCATGCTCGCACACACGCACGCCCCGGCGCTGGCCGCGGCTCCGGCTGAACCCTGGGGCTCTGCAAACAAATCCCTGTGTCCGTGGCAGCGCTTGGCCTGCTGACATCGTGCTCTGCTGAACTGCAGCCGCGCTTTCCCCGCGCTGGCGCGGCCCCGAGCTGCCGGGAGAGCTCGGCTCGCTTTGACGTAAGCAGAACATTTCTTAGTTTCACCGCTCGTGGTTCCGAGGAAGCAAGGTGGGATAGCTGAGGGGAGGGGAAAAAAACACACCACGCTTCAAGGAGTTTTATTTAGCAGCTTCCTGTTGTACGGTGCGAGATGTGTTTTCCGAGGAGAGCTGGAGGGAAAGGGGAAGGGAAGCTCACGGTCCCGGCTGGTTATTTTTGGTGAGAGCAGCGGCAGTGGCAGGGAATCGTCTTTCCCAACATCCGAGGCTCTGTAGTGTGAACCTACTGCGTGCCCGGGCTCCGTGGTGTGATGTAACCCTGCCTTGAGTAACCTGGCTATTTTTATGCTCTTACTACATCTTAAATTAGCAGCGTCGGTGTTGCTGCGTACAAGGCTGGTCTCTCCTATTAATGGATGCCTGGATTGATACCAGGCATCTTTATTGCTGGGCTGCTGCTTATTTCGTATAAAATAATAAAAGTGGGGTCTCTCCAGACTGTTGAGTCCGGATAATAGCCCGGCCGACAACCCGATGCTTGTTGGGATGCTAAAAGAGCCGGGGAGGCTGATGTGAAACATGTATTTCCATCCGAGTCTAATTAGGGCCGTGGGAGGAGAGAGAGCGGCGGCGGTGGTGCAGCTCCAGCCTCCCACTGGCTTCCACACAAAACTGAAAGTGCGGCTCCTTCCCCCGCCTTCCGCCGCCTCAAAGGAAAGGCCACGGTGCCCTAATGAAGCCGTGGTGAGCCGTGCTGGCCGTGCCACACTGTGATGAGTAAGTTGAATAGTGCATGGTGAGTAATCTCTCCTCATGACTCACAAAATATTTTCTGATGTTGACCTCTGTTTTTGCGACTGCCCCGCTTAATCAGAGCTGAAGTGAGTGTACTCTTTTGTGTGCTGGTTAACTCCTCGTCTCCCACGGAACCTGCCCCACTTTTTGCCCGTGCCAGGTTGTCAAGAGACTAGGGACACGGTGTTAAAATTTTAATTTTGATACTAGGAAAGATACAGGATAAAGAAAGTATTTAGGTGAGAGACCAGAGTTAATGGATCTAAGTGGTCTTAAACAGTCCACTGCTGGTGGAGGATGGCATTGTTAGTCATACTTCAGGTATTGTTAAGCATAACTTGGTACTCATTACTTAGATCTGAAGGATACAAGGGTGAAGTCCCCTTGTGTAGTTTTAAGACTTGCAGATATTTAGTTTTTTCCCTGAGATTTTTTTCCTAAAATGGTTCATTCTCTTGTCACTTTTACTATAGTTAAATTTGAATATGGATTAGGTTTAAATGTGGAGGATTTTAATTTCATACTACAATAAGCTCTGCCTGATTTGTGAGGTGTCTCAGGTTGTACTTTGAGCTCCTGACAAGTTCCTGCTTAGAGTCGCAGGCTGTTGTGTGTGCAGGAGGGAGAAAGGGGTGGGGGTGTTGTGGGGTGGATCAGCCCTACAGTCTGGTCTGGCAGGGTTCTGCTGATATATCTGTGGCACCAGAGAGGGATTGCTTGCACAGAGAGCCGAGCAACAGGAGGTTCAGAGCTGCTGAAGCTGACAATTGTCCCCCAAAATCGATGTTTGCTGGACTGCACCCTATTGCAGCACAGAGGTGGTGAATGTGGAAAAGCCTGTTTGCAGTCTGTCGGAGAGCACACTGTGCTTCATTCATCTCCTCTCCTCAAGGCTTGCACTGCTGGGGTTGGCACAGCGGTCACGGTGTCAGTGCTGAGCGGGGACAGGAGGCACTGCCAGGTGCTGAGGGAGGGCCTGCGGGTGCAGGGCTGCTGTGGCACCGTGTCCTTCACCCCGCTGGCTGCGAGGACTTGCTACCTGTCACGTTCACTAGGGTGCCAGTCCTTTCCAGTTTCAGAATTAGACATCTGCCTGTTGTGCTCTGTTTCCTGCTGGGTGGCACTGCCATGGAAGGTGGATGCAAGCGTCCATGTGCATCAGGTTGTTGTGGGCTGTGTTCCCCCCTCCCTGTTTGACTTGTAAGGGCCAGGGGGTTGAGTTGTGACAGCACCTGGGAACTCCTCCTGCAGCCCCTGGGCATCCCAGTAGGGTTGTGCTCTGGGTATAGGATCACGGAATCATGGAAAGATTTGACTTGGAAGAGACCTTACAGCCCATCCAGTCCCACCCCCTTCCACTATCCCAGGTTGCTCTGAGCCTCATCCAACCTGGCCTTGGACGCTTCCAGGGATGGGGAAGCCACAGCTGCTCTGGGCACCCTGTGCCAGGGCCTTACTGCCCTCACAGCCAAGAATTTATCTTCTGCCCTAGTTACCATATGGTAATACCATTTTTTGTCATCTACCAATTTATTCCCTTCTTCCAGCCTTTAACTCTGTCCCAAGAGAGGACAGTCCTGGTTGTGCCACTGTGCACATCTTACAGGGTGAGGTGCCTCTGCCCTGAGCTGCTGGAGCTTAAACCCCCAAATTAGCACCTGTGATGAGAAGTCTGGCTTGAATAATTAATTTATTTGTCTATGTTCCTCCTCATTGCTGCTGACTTTCCACTCAGCTGTGATGGCAAGAAAATTCTCATTTTCTAATTGAGTGTTGTCAGAGCATCACCCTGCACCTGGAGGTGTGTGTGGCTGCTACTGGGAGTAATGGGATACAAGCTTCTTACTACTGGATTTTGTACAGGTGGGAGGGTGCAGAATGTGGGTTTTGGTTTTTCTTCCCCCTCTCTACTGTCCTGATCCAGCTGATACCATTCTGTCACCAAAGGAATGTGCTGTGCAGGGAGACCTCAAGGGCAGGGAGTGTTAATGAAAATCACAGCCCCGTGGGGATTGTCACCTTTGAAATGAAAGATCAACGGTGGAGATGAATAACAAACCTTGTCTGAGAATTTAATCCTCTTTTTTTGTGCGTGTCACTTAGCTTTCCCGGGAAGAGTTTCTGTGATTCCTGGCTTTGACTTCCCAAGCAGTGAGGCAGGTGTGGGACCATCGAGTGCCACAGAATGGTGCTGTGGATGAATTTGGGAAGGACCTAAATAGGATCTAAATTGTTCCCTTGGGGTTGGAGCTGCCCTGCTGCTGAGGGTGGTCCTGTGCATCCTGCCCACCGCCACAGATCCATCCCGTCCTTATTCCATACCCCACTGCACTCCTGTGGGATGAGCTGATGGAAAACACGTTTTGCACGTGCTCCTGCTTTTTCCCTAGGATCAGCCTGTGCTGGAGGGGGAAGGTGAAGCCCCCCTGATCCTCCCTGCGGCTGGGAGCGTTTCTGCCTGTGGAGCTGTGTGTGGGGCGGCTCTGGGAACGGGATGGCTTGAAATATCTGGGCTGGAAAAAAATGTTGCAGTGTTTTCAGAGGCAGCCCCCCCGTCCTGCTCTGTGAAATGTGAGTCAGGGCCTGCCCGGGGCAGCCAGCCCAACAAGGGAGGCAGAGGAGGAAACTGTTGCTCTGCCTTTGCCAGGCAAAAACCTCCTCACCCCCTGAGTAATCGCAAAGAAATCCGGCAGCCGTGGCTGATTTTGGGGGGTTTCCCCCGCTGCTGTTGATGCAGCTTGTTGGGAAATGCTTGTGGGGATGACTAATCACTTAGAGAAGCTTCTCTGGTGAAGGGAATGTTCGAAAACATGAGCTCAGTTCCGATTTCTCAGCACCTCTCTCTCTGCCTGCCCTCCCCAGTTGTAAAAACACCTGGAGCTGGGAGAGTGAGCAGTGTAAAACTGGGAAATACTGACTCAGTCATTCCAAAAGCACTTGGGTTTCTCTGCTGCCCAGCAGATCACAGAGCTGGCACAGTTACATCATTTTTTGTGCCCTTTTCCCCGGTGCCAGGGGGACTCAAGGATGTGCTCTTGGGGGGCAGACGAGCCCTACAGCGTTAATTGTGCAGCACGTGGGCAGCACAGAAGAACAGTTTCCTTCTGGGCTTTACCCTTTGAAGTAGAACTTGCCCTGAGTGACAGTCGGTACTTGTTCAGTTCTCAGACTCCTTTTGTTCCAAGCTCTGACCCGTTGGGTACAAGATAAATCATGTTCAGTTAACAGACATTTTTTTCCTCAGTATTTCTGTATGAAAAGTGAAAGTTGGTCTCTTGTCTTACATCTTAAGACCATGCTAGTTGGGTTTTTTTTTTTTTTTAATATATAACTGATTTATCTGAAAGGGAACTGTTGAAAGACAGAGTAGCTGTCCAAGATTGCTTGTTTTCCCTCTTTCATTCATCAGCAGATGAGTGAGGATTAATGTTCCTGTCCCAGCCAAAGTTCCAGCTCAGGCAATTCAAATTTATCTACCTAAAAATTCACCCATCAGCTCCAGTTGGACACAGCACTGAAAGCTTTCGGTGTGCCAAGGGAAATCCATGCCCCCACATGCAGCTCCAGCTCTTGTCCTTCGTGGCAGCCTTATTATATATGGAGATGATTATCCTTTCAAGTCTCAGATACGGGACTGAATTGTGTTGCCTCTGGGAATTTAGGCAAAATATCTTACCTCTTGGTATGTGAGATTTATGGGGGATTTAATCACCCTTCTCCCCAGACATCCATATGTCTACTTTTGTACTCTTCCTTTTTTCTTTTCCCTCTTTCACATTGACTTGCTTTTTTTTCTTCCTGCTTTGAGTTAACCTTTAACTGTCTGATTAAAGTTTTGCACTGTAATGATCAACACAAGGACTGGGGTGGGGTGAATTTTTTTGTCACTTACAGTGTCTTTTATCACAGATTGATAATCATAAAGTGTCTCAACATATTTTTGCTTTAATTATTTTCTCCTTCCTAACAGAAGGATCCACAGAAGGAGGAAAAGTTCATGTTAGGAATTGTGAACATATTTACTTTCACGATAATTATTAAAGACAAGACTAACTCTGAAGAGGAATAAGAAATAAAACAGAATAGAAAAGTTGGCCACATGCTGCTAGAGCTATCAAATCAAGTAGGGACTATTTTTAGAGCATAGGAAGAGGGTGAGTATATTTTACAGCAGGAAATGATGGTTTCATAGATCGGAGCAGATCTGTGAATAACGAAAAAGTTCCTGTTCAGAGTATTTTGGTTTGTTTCATTTCACGAGTGAATGAGAGTTTTCTAAAAATTTACACTGAAAGGACTTGGTAGTGTTGGATGAAAAATCTAAGACAGATAAATGAAGCATTGGAAAACTTTACAAAACCAAACACTACAGAAAGTTCTTAATAAGTTTCTTAGTAAAACATTAATGGGTTTTAACACTGTTTCTTTGTTATTTTCTGTGTACTGTGAGGGGCAGTTTTCTGAGATTTTGGCATTAATTTGTCATTTACTTCTTGGAGCTCAGCAATATTATTAATATTTGACACTTCTAAAATTCTAACAACTGTGAGCTTTTGAGGCTTCTCTTCCATTCCTCAGCTGGCTTCCCACTGGCACGCAGGTGGTTCCCTCAGGTTCCCTTATCTGTTGGCAACAAGACCTGAGAGATCAGGTGCTGGCTCAGGGTGGCCTCTGACCCTCTGGAGCTGGGCTTGGAGTCTTTGTGGATCTTACCTTGGCTTCCATCCCTCGTCACTGCAGCAAACAGTCATCATTTGTAATTCTGTGTTCTGTGAAGAATACATTGTAATATTGTAGGGTCATTTGTAAGACTTTAAATTTAAAGTAAAAGCTTGTGGAAATGCTTGGTGGCTGGAAGTTGATGTCTGCTGTTCAGAACCTCCACTGGATCACTGCTCTGCTCCACAAGTTAAAGCTTATGAAGGAAAACCCATATCTATTATTTTTTTTTTTGTGCCTAACAAAACGCCACACCCAGTGGGCTTCAGAAAGAGCACAAGGTTTTATTGCTAATTTCTGTTATGTGAAATATTTATGTGTCTTAAGTAGGAGCAGAATTTCTGAGCTGTCCAAGACTGAGTTACCTTTACAGAATATAAAGAGGTTATTTAAGCTGTTGTTGTCTCACCAGTTTTCCCTTCAGGACACAAGGCTCAGGCTGTGCCATGAGCTTCCTCCCAGCACCCACCGAGGGTGTGGGGAGACCCTGGGCTCGAGAAGGACACAGTGGCTGCTTTCAGCACCAGGGATTTTGGGACTGGGTGTTCATTTCTTCCCTTGGGTTCTGTGTGAAGGTTTGTTTCTGGCAGTGTGGGTGATCAGAGATGTTTGTGTTCCCCTGTACCTGCACAGGTGGGGTGTTTCCCTGCGAGCACATCCTGGGGAGGGGCAGGTTTGCAGCTGGAACCTCTGCAGGTAGAAATGACTCTTGTTTGTGCCTGAGCTGCCCTTGCCCTTGGAACAGTGTTTGTGAACTGGTCTGGTTGAAAGGGAACTGAGCCAAAACCCCACAAAGGTTTAGTTTTAGCTGAGGCCTCCCCTGCCTTTGCTGTGTGTGAGCAAGAGGTGACTTTTGGGGAAGTGGTGGCAGGGCAGGTGGCTGGGTGGGGTTAAACTGTCTGTGAAATGGTGGCAGGGCTGCCTTCCTCTGCTCCAGGGAGTGAAAGTCCAGCAGCTGCCTCTGTCCCAGAACGAGCAGTGCTGGGTTCTTGTGCACATGGGCTCACCACGGCATCTGCCCACTGCCTCCAGCTGCCCTGGTGTGGGCAGGGTGTGTCACTGCCTAAAACTCACCTGGGAGGGCAGCAGGACACACCAGTGCATTGCTGTTTTACCAAAATAATTGCATTCCCCTATATATTCCAACATAAACATTATTTTAAACTGGTTTTTTTGCATAGTGAAATTACTTCTTTTGTCTGGCTCAGCTGGGGAAGCTCATCCTGCTGTGCCTGTCCTGTGTGCCTCCAACACTCGTGCAGGCTGATTGCATGTTAATGGATTTACACAGCCCCTCCTGCACGTACCAGGGGAACCATTCCCTCCTGCATCTGTGCAGTGTCCGTAGCAACAGTTGGAATTGCTGTGTGGAAAGGCAAAACCATCTTACTGTGGTGGAAGCAGCAGCAGTGAAAGTGCAATCCCTGTTACAACTGTGCTAAATGATTATCCAGAGCAGTTTGGATCTTCTTTTCCAATGCTTATTTCCTTTGTTAGTTTATTTTGGATCTTGGGCCAACCTTTTTTTTTATTTAAGTGTCTTTATGAAGCTGTTAAGGAGGCCATAGTGACCACCATGTTTTCCATTTGGTTTTGTGTGATAGTAACTTAGAAACTACTGAAACTGCCTCCTGCTGTGTGAGAGATGGGCTTCCAAATGCACTCTTGGGAGCTCTTCCTTCCCTTGTCTTCCCTGAAACTGGGAGGAAAAGTATGGACACAAGGTGTTCTCTGCAGGACATCTCTTTTTATACATTCTAATACAAATGTATTCTTGTGAATGTCCTTGTGCTTTCTTGATTAAGGGAATGACAGTAATTGGGTGGTTCAGAGGAGACTTTTGGTCCCAGTCTCTCTTGGTAAGAGAACTTGTGCTTTGGTTGTTGCTATGGAAGCTAAAATGGCATAAAATTGATTTGGGATAAAATCTGGTAACATTAAATATTAAGCCAAGTCTCGTTATCTAGTATGGAATACTGCGTGGAGCAAGCTTTCCCTTTCCCTTACTCAAGGTTTAACTGGCATTTGAACACAAGGCAAACTCCTTAAAATGCAAAGTGGTAGAAGGCAGAGCTGGCAGGACATGGAGCCCAAGGTCCTCCCTTTATCGAGCAGCTCCTGGCTGCTGCAGCAGCTGGAAGTGCTTTGGCTTTTCCCAGGCTCCTGTGACCCCCAGAGACTCCTGTGACCCCTGAGTGGCCATGGACGTGCTCTGGACATGGGGCTGTGCTGGTCGGTCTCTCTAGGTGGGTTAAGTGAAATTAAACCCTGGGAGGAGGAACACAAACTTCTGACAGGCTCAAGTCCCTGGTTTGTGAGGGCATCCGTGTGCCACACAGAATGCTGGATCTTTCCTGGCTCCCAGGGAAGCTGCAGTGGCTCACGTTGCCTTTCCTGGTGTCCAGAGAAACCCTTATCATCCTCCCCAGATGGAGGGAAGTGAGGGGCTTGAAAGAGGCACTTGTCCCACCAACCTTCTGCAAGATTGATTGGCTTTTCCTAATCCATCTTTTTGATCTCTGCTAACCATCTTGTCTGCAGCTGTAACATCCTCTCCTTTGGATTTATGGACTGCTGCCTGGGGAGAGAGAGCTGCCACTGCAGGCAACCAAGCTGTTGTTTAAACCCAGGGGCTGGTGGGACTGCCCTCTTTTTGTTTTGTGAGTTAAATGGGTCGTGTGGAGATCAGAATTTGGCAAATCCCAATGACTTCTGTTAATCCGTGAGTGGGGTCAGCGTTCAGGACTTGGGAGGTGCTGGTGTTACATTGGAGAGCTGGAAGTGTATCCAGACAGGGTCATTAAAAGGTACACAAGTGTTGCCATTGATTTATTTGTAACTGGCTTGTTTCAGCTTTGGTTTTCACACATCTGGTGGACAGAGAAAAGCTGTAGGAGATCTGTCCCTCCTGCTCTGCCTCTGCTTGACCACACCTGCTTTTCACACTTCTGAAGAGCTGCTTTGGTCACCTGCTCTGTTTTTGGGGGAGGAAGTGTGATCTGGTGAGTCAGAAGTGGCTCTGAAAGGACAAGGGTTGCTTTGGTGTGGGACAGTTTAGTCTGGGCAGCCAAAGCTAGGCCCAGAAATGTTCCTGTTTATGAAGAGGAGATAAGAGGTCGTAAAGGTCTGTGTGTGGTGCTGGGAGAGTAAAAGACTGAGGGGGCCTGAGCTCTGGTTTTTTTTTTCTTTTTGCAAGAACTTATCCAGGTTTTTAAACCATTTGTTTGCTGCTCAGGTCTGCAGGCTTTTTGGGCCACCTTTTTACTGCCTGTGCTGTGTAGATGATCAGATCTCACAAAGATCCTGCTTTCATAGAATCATGGAATCCCAGATTTGTGTTGGAAGGGACATACAGTGCCACCCCCTGCCATGGGCAGGGACACCTTCCCCTGTCCCAGGGTGCTCCAAGCCCTGTCCAGCCTGGATGAGGCCTAACTTGACATGTGGGAGATGAAATTCAGCAAAATACAGTGTTCACCTTCAAGCCTCAACTTACCCCAAGGCTAAGCACAGTTTCATAAGAAGAACCCAAATAAAAGATGTAAATTTGGAAGGGCACTGGGGTGGTGTTTCTTGCTGCAGGCAGTGCAGGCTGCCCAATTTAACTGAACAAGCTCTTTGTGTTTGAGGATGGAAACCAGAACGTGTAAAACTGTTGCTTTAGGTTATGGATTTACTTTAGACTGTGGATTGTTGCACTGGGGGATAACTGTCTTGTACAAACGCGCCCAGGAGTCTGGGATATGGTCCTGGAACACAGAATTAAATCAAAATTTTGCCATTTAAGTATCTTAAGGGATGCTAAGTTGAAAAATTGATGTAACCAAAGCAGCCACACCTGGAGGAGGAGTGTAGGGGGGGATTACAAACCTTTCCAACAGCCAACTTGTGGCAAAAATGTTGCAAACTCTAATTTCTACCTTACCTTGCTCTTGTAGAGCGTTCTGTATAAATGTCTGAAGTAGCTGTTTCTGTGAGGAATTCGTGCTTTGTAGAACGAAGTTGTGCACAGAGAGCTGAGCTGTGGCTGCTGCTGCTCATGTCACACACGCTGTGATCTCAACATTTCTAATGTGCACTACTGGGGCTGCTTTAGTTCTCTCACCCTGCTGGCAGAGTAAGAGCTGGGAGTGCTGCTGAGCCCTGGAATGTCCAGAGCTGGGAGGGACCCACAGGGATCACCAGCCCAGCCCCTGGCCCTGCACAAACACCCTAACAATCCCACCCTGGGCATCCCTGGCAGTGCTGTCCAAACGCTCCTGCAGCTCTGGCAGCCTGGGACCATTCCCTGGGGAGCCTGGGCAGTGCCCAGCACCCTGAGTTCTGGTCACATTGGTGATTTTTAAATTTGGGTTAACAAACAAAGAGTATGATTATAGAAAAGTATAATGATTGCTTCAACATACATATTTGGAAAGAGCTTTTGGGCAGCGTCTTATTTGGCTTTTAAATCACATATTAGGACTTCTTGTATCTGCAAGATACAAATGGTCTTTTTTATGAGGTGGTGAAGGGAAATATCTTAAAAATTGCTCTGTGATCCAACCTCCATGGCCTGGAGGGTGACAAGAGTTGGTCTGTAGGAGACTCAGCCCTGTGTGTGTGGGACAGGAGCTGTGTGTGCTGGGGGCACTGGTGTGCTCAGTTCCAGCAGTGGGGGTGTTCCTGCCTCCAAACTCCTGTGCTCAGAGTTGTAGGAACATGTGGATGGAGAAACCTGTTGTAAGAATCGGAACTGTGAAGCTGTTGAGTCCTGCTGGCTGGAACTGTGCTCCAGTGTGTTCCATGGAATGTTGGATTCTTTTTGAAGTGACTTTTGAGAAAGTGCCTGCTTTCTTTCTGTTATTTTTTCCAATGAAATATCTTGGCAAAAACTATTGAACTTTCTCTGGGAATTCACGTTTCAATTTAAAATTCAGTGTTTAGGTTGAAGATCAGAACTCCGTGAAAAGTTCAGCTGGAGAGGGTTAGCTGACACAACTCAATGTGTGTTTAGGTTTGGTTTGTTTAAAACTTGTTGTGAAGAGCTTTGGGCAATCTCAATAATTACTGCAGACTGCAACTCTTTACTTTAAATACTTTCCACATTAAAGAGATAAGGGTGATTGTGAAAAGCTTCCATTTATGTGGCTCAGAAGATTCCAAGGGCCTCTCAGATGACATAAATACAGGAACATTGGAAAGTACATCCAGGCCAGGAGCAGCACGTAGTGTGCTCCATCCCCTCCAGTGCAGGGAGGAGAGAGGGAGGGAGAGCAGCCTGGAGCAGGAGGAGGGTGAATGGAGCTGCTCTTTGTGACAGAGAGCACCGTGGTGGCATCATCTCGTGACTGAGAACAGAACACAGAGGCTGCTTGAGCCTCGGCCAAAAGGCTTCTGCACGCGGGAGTCCAGGATTGATGGAGTCTGTGGGAGGCTCTTCCCCTGGAGGCTCCACTGCCAAAGCCCTGTGGGTGTCAGAGTCCAGCACGACACACGAGCACAACCTGCCTGCAACCTGAGTCATGGGCACTGCAGCTGGGGAAAATAATACCAAACACCTGAACTGAGCCGGGAAAACAAACCCATGGCTGAGCTGGAGAAGCTTCAGGCCACCTTTGGAGGGGCAGGGTTGGCTGTTGGCTGGGCAGGGTGAGGTTGGTCAGCTGCTGGTGCTGCAGCAGAGCCTTCAGGAGTCACCATCCATCCTCCCAGTGCTGCATTCAGTGTTCATCCCCTGGGGCTGTGAGGGATCTGGGCTAAAGGTGCTGCTCTGAGCTCTGCTGTGGCTGAGCTGAACCAGTGCAACTGCTTGGGATGCTGGTGGGAGAGGCTGGAGCAGGGTCAGGATTTGGGGGTTTGGAAGGCCCATGGCAGAGGCTGGAGCAGGGTCAGGATTTGGGGGGTTGGGAAGGCTGGTGGCAGAGGCTGGAGCAGGGTCAGGATTTGGGGGTTTGGAAGGCCCATGGCAGAGGCTGGAGCAGGGTCAGGATTTGGGGGGTTTGGAAGGCTGGTGGGAGAGGCTGGAGCAGGGTCAGGATTTGGGGGGTTGGGAAGGCTGGTGGCAGAGGCTGGAGCAGGGTCAGGATTTGGGGGGTTTCTATTCCATTTGCCTTTTGGTTGCTTCAGACTCCCCATCAGTGCTGTAACCAATTGCTTGAACACAGATGTGGTGCCTGCTGCTGCTGCTCAGTGTCTTTTCTGATTAACTCATACAACCATAATGGTGAAATGGGGCTGGAAGTTTCTCTGAGAAAAGGGAAGCTGCTCTGTATTCCCTTCAGATCTGTTTCCCCCTTCCTTCGTCCATTTTCCACAGGCAGCTCTGCTTTGAAGAAACGTAGGAGATCCTACTGCATTTCGTTTCAAGACTTGCTTGAGACTTTGGGAGCTTCTCTGCTCAGCCGAAGTCTGTTAGAGAAGTGAGCTTGGCAAGTGTTGCAGCATGGGAAGTTCAGCAGCAGTAGATGGGGAACTGCTTTGGATTTCATTATTCCTAGATAATGTCACAAACTAAGCTCAAAGGCCTCTTCTGCCTGGAGTTTCCATGTGAGGTTGTGCAAAGTCACTTAAATTAGCTGATCTGTAGTTACAGATGTGAATTGGGATTTATTATTATTATTCTTTAAATTGATTATTTTACTTTTCAAGCCATGACAAAATAATCCAATAATTAGGCAATTTTTGTCACTTCTAGGGGAGTTTCCATGAAGGCCTGTAGGACAAGGGATCTCTCATGTGCTCTGCTCACACTGCAAGTGTCCAACCCCAGCAGTGGGGAATGGAACTTCCTCCCAGGAAATGGTTATGGCAGAATAAGCCTGAATTCACTTTTCTGGTATAATGTGCTTATGTTGATAAAGCGAATTCTGAGTCTGCAGGAACACAGTTTACTGGGAGAACTGGATCAGCCCAGGGGGGCTCTGCTGAGATAATTCTGCATGGAGGGAAATGTGAAAGTTTCTGGGGGATGTTTATGGATGAGCTGCTGTCTTGGGTTATTCTTACACTTGGCAGATAAGAAATGAGAAGAAAGAGAAGTTCTCCTCCCTCCTTGTGCCCTCCTTTCAGTGCACAGAGAAAAGAGAAGATAACACACTCGCTTTTATTTGTGCACTGAGAGGCAGGAGCAGGTTTTAGTTCAGATGCCTCCCTGGTTTCTAGGCCAAGATTTATCAAAAAAATTACCTGACATTCCTGGGAGATTGTTTATGGGTGCTGCTGTTTTCCGTAGGGTTTGAGCTGTCCCAGCCCAGGAGAAAAACCACAACCCCAGGTCTGTTCTGTAATGTTTGGGGTGCTCATGTGGCAGCAGCGAGTTGTTAAATGTGGCCAAGGCAGAGCTCAGCTCCAGGCTCTGTGTGTTCCATCCCGAGTGTCCTGGCTGCTGTCGTTGGCTGTTTTTCCTTCTCCATGCTGTAACTGGAATGTTTTGGTTTTCTTGCCTTAGTCTTCCATGTGACTTCTAGATTTGGGGTTAACTTTCTGTCATTTGAAAAGAAGAGCTTTTTCTGGTAAAACAGTGTTCTCTCATAGCTTTAGTACAGAATCCCAGACTGGTTTGGATCGGAACGGACCTTAAATATAATTTAGTTCCGTCTTCCACCATCCCAGGTTGCTCAAGCCCCAATGCCCAGCCTGGCCTTGGGCACTGCCAGGGATCCAGGGGCAGCCACAGCTGCTCTGGGCACCCTGTGCCAGGGCCTGCCCACCCTCCCAGGGAACAATTCCTTCCCAATATCCCACCCAGCCCTGCCCTCTGGCACTGGGAAGCCATTTCCCCTTGTCCTGTCACTAACTCCCTATTAAAATTTCCCCCCTTTAAGGCACTGGAAGGATGACAGACCTCAGAAATTCTTGCCTGTCCATCCATCTGTCCTGAGATGTTTGACCAGGTATCTAAAGGGCTGTGCACAAATTTCTTGGAATGAGAACTTGTGCAGGCCCAGCTGATCCCAAATGCATGAATTGGTTCTACAAGGGAAAATGTGTTTCCTTCTGAAAACAGGGAAGCTGAGATAGTGATGGCAGATGCTGCCATTTGACTCAGATCATGTCCTTCCATGTCTTGAAAAGGAGATAATCCAACCATTTTCTGTCATCAACCATCAGTGGTTTTCTTCTTCCCTCTCCTTCCTTCCCCTGCCCCCAGTCCTCTGTTTTGTTACCTGTCCCTGCTCTTTGCTACTGAATTTCCCCTGATAACTGCAGAAATGACATTTCTGCAGCACAAGGCAAGGGAAATGATTTGAGGGAGCCTTTGCACTTGTTACTCTGGAAGGGCCCTGGAAACGAGACTCCTAATTAAAAGGTCAAAGCCACTTCCAGAAACAAATGTCTAAATATAACCCCAGCTTTGTGCAGATGGACTGTGGTAACCAAGGCTTCACAAGCTGGATACAACTCTGTGTGTAAGGAACTCCTGTGGCTTCTCTAAAATAGATTTTTTTTTTTTTTGTAGAATGGTGCATATAAATGCAGCTCCAGGGGCTTCTTTTAGCATGAATTTGTAATAATTTGCTAAACTCACTCGTGCATCTGTGGCTGCTGAGTAAAGTCCCAAATGAAATCAGCAAACCCATGTGTCTCACCCTGGTATAGATGTCTGATGCTCAAGGTTTGGTGTGTTTTCGGTTTCAGTTCATAAGCAGGGCTGCATATCCTGGCCTTTTTCTGTGTGCTCTGAGGGTATTTTTCCTGCACTGACATCCGCTCCCACTGTTTGTTGGATGCTTTATTGTGGAAAGCCTTTCCCTGTGCTAGAATCTCTCTGCCCATCTGGAGCTGGGAGCCTGTGCCAGCTGCTGGGCCAAGGGAATCAGCTGTTCACTGGGAACTTGCAGTCAAGTACCTGCTGCATCCCAATAATCCCCAAAGGCTTCAGTCACATAATCCCCAGTCCCTGACTGCAGGGAATGACAAAAAAATAAGTAGAATGACAGTTCCTACATGTCAATCAGAGACACTTGAAAAATTTATTTCCTTACGCCTTATTTGTTCTTAGAGGGCTCATTTTGATGGCTTTAATGGGTGGAATTCAAAGACTTCTTTCCCAGTATGCTTGGCACCTGTATCCTTAAAATGAAAATCCTGTGATTCTTGTAAACTCCTAACAAACTCCTCTGATGTGTCTTTCTTCTTTTTAATTTCAGGACAAACACCACGATGCTGCTCATGAAATCATTGAGACAATTCGGTAAGTGCTGGTGCAGCCTGGCTGGGCCCTTCCTGTGCCTCACTGCAGCTCTGGGAAGGGATGTCTGGAGCCAGGACACGCAGGAGGGCAGCAGTTACCATTTAGCAACTCTGAGTTATTTTCTAAGCTGAATTTATTGTAACACAGAGCTCCCTGCCAAATAGATTTTGTTTTATCTTACCATGTTCCATTCTGTTTTGAACAGTTAAAAATGAGTGCTGGTGTTCAGCTTTAATACTCATGTCAGTTTGTATTTGAGCTGTGGACAAACAAGGTTAAGGAAACATCCTTGGCTTGATGTGTTACGTCCTGATCTTGCCTCTGCCCACCCTCTCTGTTTCCCCTGTTGCTGTGATCTTGCAGCGTTTGGGTTGTTTGGCAATGATCTCCCTGTAGCATTCCTCTTAATCCTGCTGATAGAGTTGGAACAGCGTGGGGAAAATGGGAGGATAAAGGTGAAATACAACTGTGAGGAGCAGGAAGTCAGAGGATTTCCCAACACGGGCTGTCAGGACGTGACTTGCTGTTATTTCAGCAGGATTAGGAGGGGACTTGCCAAAGAACAACTTTTAATAAATGCTACACGAATTCCCCAAACACCTGAGGGATGAGGATGAGTTATCCCCATTACAAAGCTGTTCTTGTTAACTGTTTTAGATCCTTACAGGCTGTTCTTGGCTCAGCTCAAGGCTGTATCTGCAGCAGGTTTTAATGCTTGGGTGGTGCAGATAGGGATGAGGTGGGAGCTGTTTCACCTGCAGAACCCCACGAGCTCGAAATTTGGTCACGTGTGGCAAAGGAAAAGGTACTAATGAGCCTTGTGTGCTCCCAGTGTGAGTGGGAGAGAGCCAAGTGCTTGATAACATCACTCACGTGCATGAAATCAGAGCATTTCCCATGGTCTGGGGTGGCAGAGGATGTGGAACAGAGCTGGAGCTGAAAATTTTTCTCCTAAGGGAGTTTCTTTTCCTATCTACAGAACCCTGCCACAAAACACTGCCACTGCTGCTGCCAGTTTGCCTGGACTGGTGGGGTTAAGATCCTGTGCCTTGGGATCCTGTGGCATCATTTGTCAGTGGGGTTGTGGAGAAGGCACTTTCCAGGGGGGTCAGAGTGGAAGGCTGGAGCTGTTGGTGCTCTCTGTGCTGAGGGCAAAGGGAACCTGCCTTAGGAAGCAGTTGGGTCAAATAACATTTCCCAACTGTGTTTTGAGCAAGATTGGAGTGAACTCAGCACCAGAAGCTCTCATGCTGCCTTTGCCTCGTGCAAAGTGCCCACAGTGATGTTGTGAAAGTGGTGGGTGAGAGAATGCAAGGAAGCCTTTATCTCATCAGGCAGTGGAATCATGGAATATCCCAAACTGGAAGGGACATGGGGATCAAGCTGCTGGTAGGCAGCTGTTGACTGCCTGTTCCTGTGATTTAGGAGTAGAATGTTTTCAGGGAGAGCCCTGATGCTTTTAGGGGAGCTGGGAGATACCAGAAGAGAGCCAGACATGTCCAAGTTCTGGTTTTCACTGGGCTGTGGAGTTATTTACCACGTGTGAATCAGCCAGAAGGAACAGAACTGTTGGCTCTTTAGTCATTTTTTTTTTTCACCATTTTAATAGTGAAGAATGGAGCAAGGTTCATGAGGAAGAAATTCTGCCATTCCTCTTGGAATTCATCCTGTGATGTGGGGGTTTTTTTGATGCTGACGGTGCTCTCCAATTTGATATTTGTGGAGGAAAGTGTGTGCAGAGCTTCTATGGCTTTTAAATTGCCTTTGAAGGGAATTAATCTTCCTGCATTCCACAAGTGAAGCTCTCTCCTGTGAGCTGCCATTGTTGGATGCACTGCAAGTGGGCACGTGCTTTCCCTTTCTGATGGCCACAACGTGCAGGGCTGTGTTCATTCAGAGTATCAAAGGGGTCTTTTATCAAAATAACTTCCGAAAATCTGGTTTGGTTGGGTGTGTAGGGTGTAAGAGCAGTTTAGACACTCCCCAGAGGAGAATATCCTGGTGCTGGGTGGTTGATGGCAGGGCTTTTGGGCTGCTGTGGGAAATGTCTTCTCCACATTCCTCTTTGTCAAAGCTTCCTGCAGCATCAGAATTCTTTGGAAATGCTTCACTTCAGTATTTTATGTTAGATTAACATCAGCCATGACTTTGAGTATTTTTAGACACGTGGAATACATTTATCACCTCATTTTGAAGCTTTATGCTCCTGCCAGTGTCTACAGGCATCTTGCTGTTTATTCAGTACAAATGTGGACTGTTGCAGTTTTCCAGGATGTCTGCCTTGTTCCTGACCATTTTGTGAGCTCCCAGGGCCTCTCTTCATGTAAAGCAGCCCAGAATTGAGACAAACGACTTTATTACTCTTAATTGGCAATACCTCTATTCATTATTTCTTCTCTCCTTCCAGGTGGGTCTGTGAAGAAATCCCAGATCTCAAGCTTGCCATGGAAAACTATGTTTTAATTGACTATGATACAAAAAGGTGAGAGGAATGTTTTTGTTCCCAGCAGGAGTTCAGGCCAGCATGGGGTGTAGTGAACCAGTGTGTAACTGGTTATTCTTAGACACTACCAACTGAAGTTTTCTCTCAGAACTGGCTTCGGGCTCTGCCGGAGTTATTTTGGTAGGAAATGTGTAACAGCAACATTGGCAAAGGCAGTTGGATTAAGGACATAATTGGAAACTCCACACAGCTCAAGTGCAGCTCTGCTGTACGTTGAATTACTCACTGTGAAACAATGATTGGTATCTGCGCCCTTGGAGTGCAGCCAGGGTGGGAATCTCAATGGCAGAGAGGTTTCTACTCCTGTAGTAACCAGGAATTCCTGCTCACAACAGGGCATGGCAGAGCTGTGTCAGTGGGAGGTGCACACCTTCCCCTCCCTCCCCTTCTGCCAAGTGGGGGCTGAATTAAAACGTGAAATTCCCAGGGGTGTTGTGGGCAGTTGGAGGGGCTCTGAGGTGCCTCAGTTACCTGGGAATTCACAGCCACGAGCAGCTCTAAATGAATGTCTGTTATGGGACATTCCCCTCTGGGCTGGGAGAGGCAGATCCTGACCTGTGGTGTGTCTGTGGAAGGTTCGAGGTTCTTGGCTCTACTGAGACTGGGAAGAGGGATGATGCTCAAGCTGCAGTTTACAGAAACCTCCTTAGCTGCCTTCACGGGAAACACTGAATTTATCCAAGTCCACAGAATAACTGAACTGTTAGAACAAAGTTTACAAATGAAACTGCATTGCTCTGAGTAGAATCTCAGAATATCCTGAGCTGGGTCCCACAGGGACCATTGAGTTTAACCCCTGACCCTGCCCAGACACCTCAACAATCCCACCCTGGGCATCTCTGGCAGTGCTGTCCAAATGCTCCTGGAGCTCTGGCAGCCTCGGGGCTGGGACCATTCCCTGGGGAGCCTGGGCAGTGCCCAGCACCCTCGGGGGGAAGAACCTTTTCCTAATATCCAGCCTAAACCTCCTGAGCACCAGATACTTCTGTCATGATCTGCTTAAGGTGTTGCTTCCTCTTCTCTCAGTTTTCAGTTGTTTCATTGCAAGATTTGTTAGTCCCTCTCTTCCTCCTGAAAAATTCAAAAGGAGCAATCAGGGTCAAGCATCCCTTGTCATCAAAGTCCATTATTTTGGATTTGTGGATTGCTCACAGCAGCTGCATTGCTGTAATTTTGTGGTTCTGGCACTCTCACTGGGTGTGTTTCACTGGGGACCATCAGTGTGGTTGGCAGCAATGCTGAATGAAAGTGAAACCCCTCTGTTCCCCAAAGTCATGGCCCCTCTACCTTCCTACAGCTTTTCAAGGAAGTCATGAACTGGAATTCTGGTAATAGTTTCAGTCTTTTTTTTTCCTTTGAAAAAAATGTGTCAGAAAAATCGCTGGCAGCAGATGGGCTGAGCCAAGGATGTGAAGGAGAAGCAGCAGGTTATGGAAATGCAGACAAGCCCCATTGCAGCCTCTTGCTCTTGCTGGAAACAGGCACAGGCAGCTGGAAGCTGGGAATGGAATGGGCAGAGCTCATGGGAGAGATGTCCTGGCCAGGGTAGTGACCTCGAGGATCACAAGAGACTGAAGTGTCCCTTCTGATCTCCCCTGGTCCCCCATCCCTTCCCAGCTTTGGGAATGCCCATGGTTTAATGATGTCACTCCTGTAACTCCTTGTATTGTTTTTGCTGCTGCTTTGTGGGTCTGATTACGTAACGATTGATGTTCCCAGGAATATCCTTTCTTTCCTGGCCTGAGATGAATTGATTTAATCCTCTCAGCTTGTGTCATTAAGGCATCTGCCTGGGCTGACTGTAATCCCAGGCAGCCCATGGAGCAATCCCCAGGCTCTCCTGATGGGTGATGGTTTGGGCGGTGTCCTGGCTCTGGCTGCATTTTCAGTCCCAGAGTGAATTTCTGAAGGAGCATCTGCTTGTCTCAGGACTGATTACTGGCAGAGGTGACAGCAAAAAGGAGAAGAATATACAGATCTCTTAAATTCCTGCCCAGCTGAAAGTATGGAGAAGAGGTTCTGAGAATACAGAACTTTACCAGGAAAAGGGCAGTACTCAAAGCATGGCTTATAATAAAGGAACTAATATTATTTGTTATCTACTCCTGGGGGTTTTATTTAAAGGAAACAAAGTCTTAAATCTGTGTGTATAATTCCATATCCTGAGAGAAACAAACCCTGAATACCCTAAGCAAGAGGATGGAAAAGCCCAAGGTTTCACCTTCAAACCTGCCTGTTTTGAGCTGCCCCTGTGTTCTCCCCCCAGCTTTGAGAGCATGCAGAGACTGTGTGACAAGTACAACCGAGCCATCGACAGCATCCACCAGTTGGTAAGTGTTGAACTGGGCCCTGCCATGGTTTTTGTGTGCCAGGTTTGAATTCAGGTAGTGAAGAACAGCAGAAAGCTGTGACTGACTCAGTGCTGCATTGTTCCTGTAGCCTCAGCAATTTCCAGCACTCCCATTTCTGGGGGGGCTTGAGCTTGGTATTAAACTTGTTCTCTTGATCACACATGGGCAGTCAAGGAGTTAGTGTTGGAGGGACATTCTTACAGAAAGAAAGGAAATTAAGCACCACTTTTTGTTCCCAAATTCAGAGCTGTTGCTCTTCCCTGTGCACTTCCTGCACTGTTGTTTTGGCACTTGGAAACGGCTGAGTTACCTTTAGGGAGAAGGAAAGGTTTATCTGTGTTTAACACAGGGATTTCTCATATAGATTGACTTTTGCACAGGGAAATCTGTGACTTATGGGTACTTAAATAATCCATATGAACTCTCCTGTGTGTTGTGGAAGTGATCCATGGCTTAGGAATTTCCTTGCCACAGTTCAGCTGCGCTGGCCTGTGGGATCACTGGCTGAAGTAGAATGTAATGTCTTTTCAGGCCAATTTAATGAGCTTTTTGGTTCTCTTACCCCCCCATAAAAGATTGAACTGGAGGAAGCAAAACATGAACAATGAATAATGTTACCATTCTGCTTAATTTCAAAGCATAGGTGTTTTTTTTTCTCTGCCATGCTTATGGGAATTATTTGAAGTGTGCAGTATTATGGCAACAAGACTTTTTTTGCTGGGATTTTCTTAATTTTTTGGGCCTTAAAAACTTGTGCTTGTTTGGATTCAGGCACCTTCATGTGTATGTTGGTTAATAGCTAAATATTAGCAGCTATTCAGCATTTGCACTTGCAGTCTGAACTGGCAGACCTGATGGGTTTTATTTTTTCCTTCCCATCTGGATCTCACGGGTATGTTTAGGAGGGGTCCTGCAGTTGCCATTTTTTTGTTTGTTTTTATCAAAGGGGGAGGTAGACGTTTTTAAAACTTAACAACTTGTATACTTAGGATGGGGTTTTTCTGAAGAAGAAAGGAAGCTTGATTTCCATCTCTTTCCTGCCACTCCCTGTTTGAGTGCATCTGATCCCTCCCATGCGACAGCTCCCGAAGCAGAATTAACCTGTTCTTGTGGTGGCAGCCAGCATCAGTTCAGTGGGGATAGTAAAGAAAAAAGGAGTGAACAAACCTTTACACTCACCCCAACCCTATTCAGTGTTGAGCTTTACATTGTGTTTTGCATTTCTTTAAATTCTTCTTTATCACCTGTGAAATTCCCTGTTAATTGAGGTGTGACAAAGTGCAGGACAACTGCTGGGGTGCAATTTCTGCAGGGTCACAGAAGGGTTTGGGTTGGGAGGGACTTTAAAGCCCATCCAGTGCCAGCCCTGCCATGGCAGGGACACCTCCCACTGTGCCAGGCTGCTCCAAGCCCCAATGTCCAGCCTGGCCTTGGGCACTGCCAGGGATCCAGGGGCAGCCACAGCTGCTCTGGGCACCCTGTGCCAGGGCCTGCCCACCCTCCCAGGGAACAATTCCTTCCCAATATCCCACCCAGCCCTGCCCTCTGGCACTGGGAAGCCATTCCCTGGCTCCTGTCCCTCCATGCCTTGTTCCCAGTCCCTCTCCAGCTCTCCTGGAGCCCCTTTAGGCCCTGCCAGGGGCTCTGAGGTGTCCCTGGAGCCTTCTCTCCTCCAGGTGAGCACCTCCAGCTCTCCCAGCCTGGCTCCAGTTGTTCACTGTTTTTATCTTTAAGCAGCACCTGCAGCCCAAGCTGGGGGAGGGGAGCTGGGAGGGGACTGTCCCTGTTCCTCAGCTGCCTTTGGTGCCCTTTCCTTGTCCCCACGGTGGGGTCACACCTCATCCCTGCTGTCCCCCTGCAGTGGAAGGGGACGACGCAGCCCATGAAGCTGAACACACGTCCCTCCAATGGGCTCCTGAGGCACATCCTGCAGCAGGTCTACAACCACTCGGTCACAGACCCCGAGAAACTCAACAACTACGAGCCCTTCTCCCCCGAGGTCTACGGAGAAACTTCCTTTGACTTGGTGGCCCAAATGATCGATGAGATTAAAATGACAGAGGATGATTTGTTCGTTGACTTGGGCAGTGGTAAGTGACCAATAATTCCTTTTTTCTCTTTTTCTTTGCTGTTTATACTTTAAGAATCCCCATATTTGGGAAGCAAACCAGGACTAGGGATTGTGTTACAGGATAAGCATCTTTTCTAGATAATCCCCAAAGATGCTCCTGCTTTTCATGCCAGGATTAAATGGAGCAAACAAACAGCCCAGACCTCTTTTCTGGTGGCAGTGAAATATCAGCCTGCAGTGCAATAAACCCTTGTTACAAACCCCTTGGTTTCTGTTGGTATTGTTGGATGTGCTTGTGGAGGAGAAGCAATGTCAAAAATGATGATTGACCCATGAAGTTGCATTCCAAGGGATTCATATGTTTTCACTGGATTTGCTCTATGCCCTTCATATCTGAAAATGGGATTTCTTATCCCTTCCCATGTGAAACACTTGGTATGGAATCCCAAAATGAAGTTTTCTTTGCCTCTGACTTGTCAGTGTGTCAAAAAACTTCAACAGTTGTGAAACCCCACAGAGATGCAACAGAGTCAAGTTTTAAAAGGAAATAGATTTGCCAAGTTGGTGAGGAAACCAGGTATGACTCAAGCACATGTGCAAGAGAGATACTGAGTAAGGAGATGATGTTCTTTTTCTTGGTAAAATCTTCAGAACAGGAAAGGAGTAATAGGAATTTCCTCTCTTGCTTGGTGTGTTCTGAAGTTTTAACACATTTAAACCCAAACAAGTATGCGTGGGTTTTGTTGTTGGTGTGATACAGGACTGCTGGGGAAAAATGTGTAAAAAAAGATTATATTTTAAATTTGAAAGTATATTTTAAATATAAAACAGTTATACATAAATATTTAATATTTATAGATGTTACACATGATAAAATAATAGATTGTAGAAGAATTAAATATTAAATAATATAATATTAAATAATATATTATTTAATGTTATATTGAAGAGTATTATATTAAAGAGTATTATAATAAAGAATATTATTTTAAAATAATATATTAAAAATATATTTAGAATATATTTTAAGTTCAAGTACAGTAGGATTGCTTTCCCCCTAAACCTTAAAACATCTTCAGTCAGGCTCTTCAGTGATTTTCTTACCCCTCTTCCTCTCTCAGAGGGACTGACTGAAATGTCCTGTCAGGGACTGAGTTTCAGATGGGACCTTTAGAAAGGCATCAGAGAAACTCTTTTCCATCTGGAGGGGAAAAAACCTCCATAGATTCTCACAATTGTTTGTCCAGGAAGGTTAAAGGAGATCATATCAAGGCCCCTGGAGTGCTGCTCTGGGACACAGGCCCATGGCAGATACTTTAATCTGCCATCCCCAGAAATAAATCAGGTGCTTCTTGCTCTGATCTCAGGGACTGAGCAGCACCAGGGAAGTTGGAATGGCTTTGGGAAAGCCCAAATGTGCATTCCAGCTGGGAATGTCAGACAGCTGGCAGCTGCCACTGCCCTCAGCCCAGTCCCACAGCTCAGCTGCTTTTTCTGTGTGCACTTTGCTCTAAAACCTCTCCCTTGGCAGAGGTTTCCCTGAAAGCCCTCTCAGCTCTGGGGTTTTTGTTCCCTGCAGGTGTGGGGCAGGTGGTGCTTCAAGTGGCTGCAGCCACAAACTGCAAACATCACTACGGAGTGGAGAAAGCTGATATTCCAGCCAAGTATGCCGAGGTGGGTGAGCCTGGGCTGAGCCTGGGCTGAGCCTGGCTGAGCCTGGGGTGTGCCTGGGGTGTGCCTGGGGTGTGCTGGGTGGTGCTGCAGTAACTCAGTGGTGCAGGAAAAGCAGAATTTCAGCCCTGCTGGATTTTTGCTTCTCAGCTCAACCGGTCCTGGAGCAGTGAAATATCAGCCTGCAATGCAAGGATGTGCTGGAAGAAAGAAGTGTGTCCAGTCTGGGGTGCTCAGAAGGAGCACTGGCATCTTTCTAGAGTGATTTCAGGCCCTGAAGGTTCTTTTGACAATAATGACAGGGCCTGTTCCAAAGGGAGTGCAGTACAAGCTTCACCCAAACACCTGCAGTCATTCTGTGTCTGGAATGGCTCTAATGCAGCTCCCAGAGGCCACAGCACGCAGCAAATCCAGGAATAAATTCACCAAACCATTAGTTCTTAAGTATTTTAAAGGCCATATTTCTGCCTGTGGTGGTGATGGCCCTTTTGCAGCTATTAAACCACCAGAGGCTCCTCTGAGGCCTGTGCTGGGTGTCTGGTGTGGAACTGCTTAGGAGGCACCTTAGTGAAGGAAACCCTAAAATGGCCTGAAGCTGAAGGAGGGGACATTGAGATCAGAGAATAGGAAGGAATTCTTGGCTGTGAGGGTGGCACAGGGTGCCCAGAGCAGCTGTAGCTGCCCCTGGATCCCTGGTAGTGCCCAAGGCCAGGCTGGACATTGGGGCTTGGAGCAGCCTGGGACAGTGGGAGGTGTCCCTGCCATGGCAGGGGTGGCACTAAATGATATTTAACGTCCCTCCCAACCCAAACCATTCCATGATTGTGTGATAATGTTTAGTCATGCTGCTTTAGCAGGTTTCTTGACACTTCTAGTCCTGTGCCAATGGGATACACACAGATGATGAGTTCAAGGCAAACCTGGGAGGCCACAAGCACCCAGGGAAGGTCAGTCATGTCTCACCACAAGAAGTTCTATTTCTTCAGTAGCCTGGACAGAAACTGATCCCTCTAAATTGTCAAAACACACTGACTCAGCCTGGTCAGGCTGTAAAATTATCCCTCGTGGAGAGAGGGAATAAATAAAAGTCCTTGATCCTCATTTTCAGTCATGTGGGCAAAAATGCATAAACACAGTGGTGAGGAAGATCAGACAAGGACCTAAAAATCCACTTTGTTTCCCCTGCCAGGAATCAGTGGAAATTTTTACCTGGAGGGCTCTGCAGTCCCTCTGTGTGAACATCCTGGTTTCACTTGGGAGCATTTACAAGGCCAGGAATCCCCTCTGTGTTTGTCATTAAAAATCAGCATTATAAGGAAAAGTGAAATCCTCACTTTCACTAATCCCCCTTCCTGTCTCTGTGCAAACACAAGGCTTTAGTGAAAACAACAAACAAAGGAATGACCCAAAAATTGAGTGTTAGGGGCAGTCACTGCTGGGGTACCTTCAGTTTCACAAGTCTTTGTGAGATTATTGGGTGAACAAAATATTCTGCATTATTTCCCTGTTTAAATCCTGTCAGATTTACCAACCAAGGAGCTGCTGCAGTGTTGGAGTGTGTGCAGTAGCCTCCTGCCTGTGGTAGGGCCCAGTTTTCCTCCAAATATTGGTAGAAGAAGTTGGATTGAGTTTCCAGTTAAGATTAGCTGTGGCACCACATCTCTGGTACCATGACAATAGTACCCAGATAATTGATGGGTAATAGAATTTGAAAAGCTGCACCTTAGGAGGAAGAATGTTATGGATTTATTTTAGTGAAGTTGCCTTAATAAATTAAAATGTGAGTTCATACATGAAAATACTGAGGATTTTTGAGTTCTCCTGCTCAGCTTTGGAGTGCTTTTGAGCATAAAGAGGTTTAAAACATGCCTGTCAATGCACACAGTTCTGTTGAGCTGCTGCTGGAGGTTTCTACCATCTCTGGGTTGTCAGTGGGATCAGAATTCCTGCTAGGCTTCTCTCACAGAATCACAAAGTATTTGATGTTGGAAGGGACCTCTGGCAGGGTCACCTGGAGCAGGAATGTGTCCAGGTGGATTTGGAAAGTCCCCAGAGAGGGAGACTCGCCTCCAAATTTGGGCCAAATCCTAAAGATCGGCTAGGGCCAGGCTGCTGGAAATGTGGTGATGGGGATGTGTGAGGCACTGAGCTGTCCTGGGTGTGGAATTCTGCTCCTTTCTTCCCTCTTTGGACAACAGGAAACAGCAGAGCCCTCCCTCCTCTGCACCCCAGTGTGTTTGGGTGCAGTTTGAAGCACTCCCAGTTGCTGTGGGCAGTGGGATTGTCCCTCTGTTTGCTGCTGGGATGCTTTGCCTTCTGCCTGCTCAGTGACCCTGGCAGACCTGGCTCTGTCCTGGTTGTCCCTTTGCTCCCTAGGCTTAGGCTGGGCTGCCCCCACCTCCCCTCCTGTGGGATGATGCACCACAACCTAAGGCTGGGCCATTTTTAGTGCTGGGCTTTTCTTAGAACGTGGAACTTCCATGGGAAGGGGGGATGAAGATGCCAGCTTCACCTTGGCCCTGAGGAAGGGAGAGGTTGGTTTTTTAAGGAAGCTGAACAGCAGGAGCACTGTGTCTGCCTGTCCTTGGAATGTTAATGGCAAAAAGCCTCCGACCAGACAGAATTCCTGGGGCTCAGTGAGTGCTTCAGAGCTGTGTCTCCACTGCTCAGATGCAGTTGGAAATATGAGCTGTCCTAATGGCTGGTTTTGGTTTTCCTCCCTCTTGCAGACGATGGACAGAGAGTTCAGAAAATGGATGAAGTGGTATGGGAAGAAACACGCAGAGTACACAGTGAGTGACACTCAGCTGCACATGGGGATCCACACTCGTGCAGAGTTTGTGAAGTCCCCTCCAGCCTCTCCTCAGCCACAGCTGCCTCCTGGCTCTTACCCTCATCCTGGGGATGGTGTTTCCAATATATCCTCCCACACCCCTCTCTTTGTCTTGCCTGACATGGTGTTACTGGGAGCACTTCCATGTCTTTCCAGAAACTCCTGGAAGATTTATTCTTCTAAAATGTTGTTCTGGCTGGGGCTGCCATGAGTCTTCTGTTGGTGTTAAATTCCCTTTTCCTTTGTCCCTCCCTCTCTTGGGTTTGGGGGTTTTGCCAGGTATGGCTGCTCCTCCTTGGAGTTCTGACCTCTCCTGCTGGAAATAAAAGCTGAAGTTTTGCTTCTGCAGGCAGGGGAGGGTGTGGCCCCCTGGGACCAGTTCTGGAGGGGATAGGGTGGCAGAGGTGGAGGTTCTGGATGGATGGAGATTGGAGCAGGAAGCTCCAGGAACAGTTAACAGACTGGATGGTTCTAGGAGAGGGTGGTGGGTGGTTAGTTCTGATTTGGAAAGGTTTGGAATTGGATGCTCTGAGGGTGGACTTGGAGCAGGAGGAGCAAATGGGTCACCATGGGAGACCTTCCTGCCTGTGGCAAGAGTTGTGTTGGGATTTCCCTATCTTCTTCCCAATGTTTCTTTATCTCTGAGGATGTTTTGCACTCTAGGGATGGTGTGAGGCATGTGCAAATCCATATCCTGTGCCATTCCTTCCCTTTTCCCTTTCTTTCCCTTTCTCATTGCCATTAAGAAGGTCTGCTCCCTGGTTAATCACTTTCCAGCCAGGAAATGGATGTACAATAGGAACCCACTGGGAGTTTTGAAAACACATCTGTTTATGCTTCTGCCACTTTCCTGTGGTCAGGGAAGAGGCTGAGTGGATCTGGGATATTCCCCAATATCCCAGGGAAACTGGGTCACTGCTCAGAGGTTGCAGCTGGACACTTGTCCTGCATCCAGCTGTGAGCAAGGGTTGGGGAACTGTCCCCTTCCCTTCCCTTCCCTTCCCTTCCCTTCCCTTCCCTTCCCTTCCCTTCTCCATGGCAGGTTGGAGCTGTCCAGCCTTTCTTTCCCAGTTTCTCGGTGCTCTGCTCTGGCAGTGAGGCTCCCTTTGGGAACAGGCTGGGAAGGTGATGGTCCCACCTGCCCCTGAGCCATTCCCTCCTGGAACTCCTGTCCTGGATGTGGGGTTCCCTTCCAGGGGGTGCTGGCCCTGCTGGGGGAATGCTCTGCAGCAGGGTTGCTATCAGGCTGCTGATTCCTTCCTGCTGTGGAAGCACTGGGAATGCTTTCCTTTCCCTCAAGTGGCCATATGGCATTTTTCCATTGTGTCACCCAGCTGGCATGACATGAAAGGAATTGTTCCTGAGGATACTCTCCTTCTGAGCTGGGTAGTTTAAGGAATAGGAGAGGAACTTGGATAAAATATTGGAAGCATATTGCTTGCCTTAGGCAGCATTTCCATATTGAGCATTCCAAGTGACAGAGTCTGGTGCTATATTGAAACAAAGCTACTTATTTTTGCCAGGTTCTTTGGCTTTTATAGCTCTGTTTTCTGCAGTGTTTAGAGTAAAATTTCCCTGAATATGCAATCTGGGGTTTTTTTTGGGAAGAGTGAAACACTTGCAGCACTTCTTGTCTGAAGGAAAGTTGATTTCCTGTCACCTTGGAGTGATGCTTGAGCACAGATTTTGGGCTTTTACTGTAGGCACACAGGGCAGATTTTATTTAGTTTTTATTCATCAAACACTTTTGCCAGGCAGTTTATTTTCTTTAGGAACTCCTTAGCATCATCTGCTATAGGTGACTGTTAAACACGGAGCAGACTTGCTCGTGGTGCAGCTGGAGGACACAGGAAGATGTGGAATGGAAAGCCTGACATCCTTGTGTTTCTGGAAAACAGCTTTGTTCCTACAAAATGCTTCGTTAGATCCCCAAAATTCTGAATGTTGGAGACAAAATAAGCACAAGTTGAAATAATCTGTCATCAGCAGAGCTCAGCTCGTGAATTCCACTCCAGTGCTTCAAGCAGACAGATGAAAAATCAGTGCTTTGAGAAGAAACAAGTGCTGAAGGAGGGGAGGGAGCTTGGCAGAAGTTCAGTGGGAAGAATCTCGGATCCCACCTGCAGCTTTGGCTGAACTTTGTGGATGGTAGTTCTCTCTTGTAAAAGTAAAAACTGTGGTGCATAAGGCAGCGATAAATCCTGGAGCTAGGCCTGCTGGGTTTTTAGGTTATTTTAACAGCCAAGATCCCAGTACAATTAAAGATTTCCAATTCAAGTGGATTTTGGGTTCTCCCTGAAAAGTGATCTGCTGAAAAGTTGACTTTAGCAGAGTGTTCCATGCTGGTTTGGGTTGGTGCATCTCAACAATTCCTTCTTATTTGGGAGATTATTATCTCCATAGCTTTTCAGCATCTCCAGCCTTCCCACCTTTTTCTGACAAATATTTTGTGTCCTTTTTGCCTTTTGCAGCAGTCCAAGAGACTCAGAAGCTCATGATGTTTTTGTAACTTGCCTCAAATCCTCTCAACAGGATTTTTTCAGATTACCATTAAAAGAAAGTTGCTAGGAATGTAAACAAACAAAAAACCACAACCCCCCAAAACTCTCCAAACAATAAACTTGTGTTTGAAAAGCCTTGGAGAGAAGGGCAGTCACTGTTCCCTCACCAAATTGTTCTTCAGCCTTCAAATTCACCTCCTGGCCTTCCCCACTGGGTTCTTCTTGTTACTGCTGGAAGTTCTGAGCTTGGACATGAACTCTGGAGAGCAAGGCCCAGTGACAACATTTAAAATAAACTCTGATTGTTCAGGTGTATTTCCACCCTATTTTGTCCACAATTACATTAAAAAAATCTCTCTTGAGCAGTGGTTCCACACAAAGTTGCAGCCTCAGTTGCTCTGCAGTCACTTGGTGATAAAAGCACGTTCAACTTCCCCAGCTGCAGGTGGCAAAGTGTCCTGGGGGGTGTTGGATGCCCAAGGCTCTGCAGAGCCACAGCTGGATCATCCCTGCAGCTGGAGAGGGGGAAGATCCATGTGGGGCACAGGAGGAGTGGGAGGATTTTGCTCCTCATTGGCTTGGGAGGCTCCTGATCTCCAGCCCTTGTTGGTCACTGATTCTCATAATCCTGTTCAATGAGTATTTACATGCCCTGCTCTGCTTGAGAATGTGCAATTCCTGCTCTTTCAGGGAAAATCAGATTCTTTGCTGCTCTTCTGTCCTGCATCCCAAGGGAAGGATCCTCCTCTAGAGCTTTTCATCATCATCCTCCTCTGCTTCAGCTTTTTGGATTAGAATGTCCCACTGCCGACACATCTCCCTTTGTTCCAACTCCTTTTATCTTCTCCTTTCTCTTCCCATGGAGTTGAGAAGTTTCCAGGATTAACTTTACCCCACTCTTTTCAAGTAAACTCATCTGAAGGAAGCAGGAGACTTCTGGAAGGTCATTAGGCCTGGCTAATTAGAGAGTCTTTCTTGGGGAATTCCTACATATGTGCAGCCATCAAATTAAAACCCTGCATGGCAATTAAGAGGCAGATGGGTTTTCATGGTTTCTAACTGTAAATATCCTCAGGTGGCCTCAGAATCGGAGCCATCTCAGGTATCTGGGGCAGGAGGCTGAGATTGCTGAGTAGCACGAAGTGCTTCTCTTCCTGGGCTCCCCTTGGAGGAAGTTTTTGGTGTTTTTTGGTTTTAGTTGAATTCTCAGTGACTGTGACCTGTTCTTCCCTTTTCCTGGGAGAAGAAAATGCAGAGCAGACTTGCTCATGATGTCCTGGGGGACCCAGGAAGACACGGAATGGAAAGCCTGGCATCTTTGTCTGGAAACTTTATTCCTGCAAAATGCTTCCTGAGCTCCCAAAATTCTGAATGTTGGAGGCAAAATAAGCACAAATTGAAGGATCCTGGGCTGAGCTCAGAGCAGCTGGGAGTCTTGAGAGTCGATGCAGTCCCACATTGGACTCTGCTGAGAACCAGGATTAGTTTTGTGTTTATTTACTCAGGGTTGTTATAACAGAATTCCTGCCCTGCTCCATAAAAGCTCGTGTTGGCAGGAGGTGGCAATGATGATCAAACCAAGAGCAGGAAGCAGGTCAGCATTCCTAAAGGTGGGATTTGGGCTGGATGCTCCCAGGAAACCCCAGGAGCTTCTGGTGGCTGCAGGTGGTTCAGCCCTGGGGATGAGGGGTGAGTTTTGGGCATAAATCAGTGCAAGACTCTGTGGCCTGCAGGTCTCTCCCTAAGTCTGGGCTGCCTGTCTGCCTGCTTCTCCTGTTCTGAGCACAGGCAGGGGTTGTGTAGGAGTTCCAGTGCCCAGGACCTGCTTTGTGATGGTGGCTGACATCACCTGTACCTCAAACCTTCCTTGCTGCCAGGAGCTGTGCTCAGGATGAGCCAGCTGTTTGCTCCTGATAGTTTTGACTGCCCCATTTCAGTGGGAAATTTGCTGCTTTGGCATTTGAAAAGCCCTCCAAATGTCCCCTGTGGCTTTGAAATGATGCCACATTTTGGAGGTTTGGATTCGTGCCTCTGGTTATTTTTGAAAAGAACAGGGACCTAAAAATAACCATGTGTACTTTTCCAGGCAGAAATGCCTGGTTTTTGGGAGCCAAGTGTTTGCACGGAGGCGGCTGGAGGGAGGCATCCTGCCTGTGAATTTATGGCTCTGTGGAGCGTTAGCAGAGAGCCTCCCTGGCCAGCGCTGGGGTGAGAAGCCAGCTCTCCTCCTCAGCACAGGGCCCTGACCTTCCCAGGTTCCTGCTCTGCTCCACGATGAACTCACACCCTCTGTGCACCTCTGGCTGCCTCCCCCGGGCTGGGACCTGCTGCTTTCCATCCAGTTGCAGGAAGAGTTACAGGAATCAGATGCTGCTGAATGTATTCCTGCAGTGTCTGTTTGAAAAACCTGAATAGAAACCTGGTCTGGCTTCTATATTTAGAAGCAGTGCAGGCAGCAGCTCTGGAGGCGATTTCGCTGAGCTAATTATCCTGTTAGATAAAGCATCTCCTGCATTGTCTAAGCAGATGAAAATATCTGTGTTACAGATGGTCCCTTCCATTCATTATTCACTAAGGAGATTAAGTTTCTGAGAGAGAGGAGGAACAGGGTGAGGGAGGGGACAGTGGAGGAAGAGATTAAGTGTGGCCCTGTGGCTGTCACCGTGTGGATGTGTCCTCTTCTCCCTGAGTGACCAGCACAGATCACATCCTGCTGCTTCAGCTGCTGCTGCCCTGGGGCAGGGATTCATCAGCTGGACTTTCCTTTCCAGTTCTTGTTTCACTCTCAAAATTATTGCAAACCACCGAGCTGAGTGGGGATTTTGGGGGGATTTTTTCGGATTCCCTGTGTCAGTTGATGGGTAAGGAGCTCCTTTCCTTCTTTTAGGGCTTCATTTATTGATCCCTGCCCCAGCACAGTGGGTAAGGAGAGGTTACAGGGGTCAGGCAGCTCAGTCCCTGCTAGAAGGGAGCATCCAGGAATCACTGCCTTGCTTCCAGAGGGAAAAAATAACCCATTTTCTCCCAGCCACAGCTGATCATCTGATTATTTCTGTACTCAAATGTTTTTCCTGGTGAGGTTTTTCCCTTGGCTCTTGGCAAAGCATGAGCAGGGGAAGCAGTACCACACAAAAATAGATGTGTTTGAGCTGGGCTGTGGTTCATTTGAATTGTTAAATGACTCTGAAAGTGTTCATCCACCATGGGTGATATCAGGTTAAAAGCTGGAGATTTTGGTTATAAGTGCTTTTCTAACCACACAGACAGGGCAAACACACAGTGAAACTGGACCCAAGTGAAGCCTAACAGCTACTTAGGTTGGATTTCAAGACCTTTATATGAAGTTTAGCATTTCAAAATCGTTTCATGTTACCCTGGTTCTTTGTTCTCCTGCAGACTGTGGCGTTAGGATTGTGCTTCCTGGTTTTCCCAATGTTTTTCTTTCCCTGTTAGTGTATGAAAACCCTGTGGACATGTTAGGAACTGTGGAGGATGCCACAGAGAAGCTGACTTGCAAAAATTGTTATAAAATAAATACACTTGTCTGTCATGTGGGTTTTCTTGGACTTTGTTACTCAACCATAGAACTGTTCACTACAAGAATAGATAAGACTGAGACGAAATGATCTCTTCAAATCAATCTAGAGATGGTGTCCACTTATAGATATCCAGAAAAAAAAATCTTTCCTTATAAATGAGATGAGGAAAACTCATCTTAGAACTTTTTTGATGTTGAGTCTCTGGTTCAGATCCTGACAGGACCCAGCAAGATGTTCTTGGGTTGGATCTTTGGGTTCAGCTTCCAGCTTATTCTTTGTTTTTGTTGCAGCAGGGATGTCAAAGGTGGGAGATCACAGGTAGTAATTCTGGTTTAAATCTGATTTCAGCCCAGCTGGTGGAACAGGTATTTCTGAATAACTTGAGCTAATCTTACCTGTTCTGTTCAGTTTCTAGCACTTAAGGCTCTTGACAAAGTTCTTGCTCTCTTGCCCGAGAACCCTGAATGTCCACTTTGCTCAGCCCTCTGGTGCACCAGCAGGACATTTTTGGTGCTTTTCCCCTTCCTTTCCTCCTGGAAGCTGCCCCATTCCTTTAGGCACCTGTGGCTTTGTCCTTCCCAGGTTTGTCACCCCCTCTGTGTCCCTGAGTGGCACCAGGCCCTGGAGCTCCCTTTGGATGTTCCCAGGCTGAGGCAGCCCCGAGGTATGGAAGTTGTTCCAGAGCCTGCACTGCAGTGCTGGCACTTTGGAGTTGTCACTCAGTGAGAATTAGTGCTGCCACGTGAAATGCTCACTCCTTCCCATCCAGAGAAATGAGTGCAGAGAAAGGATCCTCAGCAGTCGCTGCCGTTGCTTTGATGTTCCCGAGGTTCTGGCACAAACCATCATCTTCAAAGGGTGTCATCAGCATTAATTATAGAGTTGCACCTTATTTTTTCTCTCCTCCTCTTATCTTCCTCCCCCAACCCTCCTCCCGCCTGACTTGTGGCACAGCAGAACAGTGTGGCCCATGGACTCCTCTCTCATTTCCAAAACACGCCTGAGAAAACATCAATCTGTGCAGGAGCTCTGTGTTCACCTGGCACTTGATGTGGTGTCATCAGAAATGTGCTCCACAAGCCACTGAAGTCAGAACTGTATTTATTTTCAAACGAGGCCTTTGTGTTACTTCATTTCCAACTTGAAAGTGTTAGAAGTGCTCAAGGTTTATATTTAGCACCACAAAAATCAGATGCTTGTTTGTGCAGTGCAAGAGCCTGAACTGGGAGCCAGGGTTCCCAGCAGGAGCTGTTCCCAATCCACACTCAGCTCCCCCTGCCGAGAGGGGATCACCAGCCACGGGAGACTTCAGGAGCCATTTGCTGATCAGTTTTGGGATGAGTGCCAGCACTTCTGGCTTCTCCATGGAGCAGCCAGAGACCCTTCCCTGATCTTCCCACGCAGGAGAATGGCTGAGGCTGGGAGCAGGGAGGGAGGAACCTCTGGGATCTGAGGAATGAGCACTTCTAACATTGCCTGCTTCACCTCTGGGGTCCCAAAAGGCTTCGTCTGTCCCTGGTTGTTGTGGGGTCAGGGAGCTGCTCTGGTCTGTTTGTCCCTCTCTGAAGGGAGCAGGAGGGAACTCTGTTAACTCCTCTGTGTTTCTGTGTTCTTTGTCTTGTTTTAAGCTGGAAAGAGGTGACTTCCTCTCAGAAGAATGGAGAGAGAGGATTGCAAACACAAGGTACAGTACAGCAATTGAATGCTGCTTTCTGAGCTGGATATTTGGGAGTTTGTATAATGGAAATTGGGAGGCTGGCCAGCTTTTTATATAGAATTTCCATAGCAAATACCCCAAGTCTATCTGCCAACTCTTACACTGGCCTCTTTAGGTCCTGTTTTCTGACTAGAAGAATGGCTTTGAGTGCGTGTCCCATGATATTCCATACAAGGGTGTATCCAAGATAAATTCTGGTTAGAAGAGGAGCACAAACCTCCATTTGTTTTCCATATCCCTATAGTTCATGTCAGGGATTCTGGCAGAACACTCCTTGTCTTGGCTCTTGGGGCACACAGGCTCACCTTCCCTCTAGTAAAAAGGAAGAGACCCAAGTGAGTTTGTTTCAACTTAAATTGGAAATTTAACTTAAATTTAAACTAATTGTCTTGAAGATTTATTTATGTGGAGAACTGCACTGAGGGTTAGGCTCCTCTGAGGGAGCAGAAAGGGAGTAAATTTGTTAAAAGCAATAAAAGTCGTCTGTATTTTTAAAGCTTTGCATTCTTTCAGCCTCATGGGTAGAAAAAAACCCTCTTTATTTTTATATGGCCTTCTGGGCCACCCCGTTATGTGGGGGAATGGAAGGCAGTTGTCAAAGAGGGCTCTGAAAGCTTTCAGAGTTGTGGCAATTTCTGGATTGCTCCCAAAGCTCTGGTTTTGAGAGCCTGGAGGAGGCGTCTGCCAGGCTGGTGACTCCTGCAGGATTCTGTCCCTCACTTTCTTCTGGAGGTGCCTTTTAATTTGTGGACAGACTAGTCCCAGCCTTGCAGTGTGCTCAAGTTTGAATTTGTGGCTTGTTATTCCAAGTGCACACTCCTCTGCTGCCTGGGCAGCTTTCCTCAGAATTAATTTAAAATTTTGGAGGAATTTTTGGCTGCAGGAGCTCTGACTGCACCCAGAAGTGCTGGGAGATGTTTGGTTTGTGGCACTCATGGCACTTGTTGTGTGTCTCACTGCTGCTCCACCTTGCTCTGCTGCACAATCAGAGAATTCTGGAATGGTTTGTGTTGGAAGGGACCTTAAATCTCATCCAGTGCCACCCCTGCCATGGGCAGGGACACCTTCCTGAATCTCAGGCTGCTCCAAGCCCCATCCAGCCTGGCCTTGGACACTTCCAGGGATGGGGCTGGCACCAGGACAGGGTTCCCTGTGTATTCCAGGGGATCCCTGTGCCTGTGGCTTGGCAAAATCTCCTGGAACGAGGGCTGAGCCCAAGGGGGATTCAGGGTTCCTGTGCCCTGCACGTGCACACGAAATTCTGTGCCAGAGTGAACACTATAAAAACACATCTGCAGGCTCTGGCTTTTCCCCTTCCTCTCCTGGATGGTTTCTAGTCCCATTAATATATTTGGCTCTTTTGCAAGGCCTTTTTTTTGGCACATGGAAAGGAGGAGGAAGAAACCCCTGCTAGCTTTACTTGCCAGGCAGGGTTTCCCGAATTTCCAAGAGCAAGGCGTAGCAAGAAAAGCTTTTTTCCCTTAGTGTATAAACATTTTTTTTTCATTCGTGGTTTTTAATAGCTTTGGCTGCTGCTCTTAAACTCTGTGTCCTTGTTGAACACGTTTCATGTGTGGAGGCACTGGGAAGGGAGTTTTCCAGCAAAGAAATCAGTTCTTCATGTGGGAACAATAGGTCAGGACGGCTTTTACACTTTATAGAATCCTGGAATATCCTGAGCTGGAAGGGACCCCCAGGGACCATCAGTCCAGCCCCTGCACAGACACCCCAACAATCCCACCCTGGGCATCCCTGGCAGTGCTGTCCAAACGCTCCTGCAGCTCTGGCAGCCTCGGGGCTGGGACCATTCCCTGGGGAGCCTGGGCAGTGCCCAGCACCCTCGGGGGGAAGAACCTTTCCCTGAGCTCCATCCCAAACCTCCCCTGACGGGTTCATTCAGCAGGGAGCTCAAGCACTTCCAAGAGGTGTTGAGGACTCTTGTTGCAGCCTGGTAGTAAATGGGCACCAGGGACAATTAGACCAGGCTGATCAGACCTTCAAACTAAAGGGGTGTTTCTTTTTTAATCTGTGACATTTTCTGGTTCTTTCCCAAACCCTTTTATCATGTGTGGGATTCTACCTCCATACAGATTTCTTTGTTTCCATATGATGTTTTTTCCCCAGGATCACCCCTGTCCCTCCACTGAATTTCCTAACCCAGAAAGAAAGATGCAACTCCTCTGGCTTGGGTAGGGCTGAAGTGCTGGGTTTACGACAGGGAAATTGTGCTGAGTTGTCACTGTCTTCTGGCATTACAGGGAATTTAGAGCTGGAAGAGAAACAGGGTGCTCAGAGCAGCTGTGGCTGCCCCTGGATCCCTGGCAGTGCCCAAGGCCAGGCTGGACATTGGAGCTTGGAGCAGCATGGAACAGTGGGAGGTGTCCCTGCCATGGCAGGAGGTGGCACTGGATGAGCTTTAAGGTCCCTTCCAACTCAAAGCATTTTATGATTCTGAAATCTATTTTGATGTTTTGTGTAGTATTTTAAGTCCCCACCAAGAAGGAGCAGGGTGAGGATGTTGTGCTGAGTGCTGCTCTCCATGTGTTGGGTGGCAGGAGCTGTAGGGTTGGGCACAAGCAGGTTTGTGGCAGGAGTGGCTGGAAAGGCTCCAAGGGGCTGTGATGTAGCTGGGTGTCCCTGTGGGCTATTCCTGACTCCCTGATCTTTAACTGGATCATTGTTTTGCAGTGTTATTTTTGTGAATAACTTTGCCTTCGGGCCTGAGGTGGATCACCAGCTGAAGGAGCGCTTTGCGAACATGAAGGAAGGTAAATCCAGCTGGAAATGTTTTTCCCTTGGTTTCCTGATTCCTGTGGGAGCTGTGGTGGGAGAGGGGCTCAGTTCCAGCTGGCAGGAGGGGGTTTGTTCTGTGCCTTGGGGCCAAGTGTGTGTCCTGCAGTGTGTGCCCTGCAGTGGGTGCCCTGCAGTGCGTGCCCTGCAGTGTGTGTCCTTCAGTGTGTGCCCTGCAGTGGGATTTCTGCTTCCCACCTCTGTGTCTGCCCAGGCCTGCCTGGCTCCTTGGAGCTTCCCTTCTGCTGGGATGGCTCTGGAGCAGGGTTGGGCTGGGAGGAGCTGCTGCTCCATCCTTCCCTCTTTTGGGAGCCCCCAAAACACTCAACAGCCAAGGCCAAACTTCCTGCATCCCTGGCAGTCCCCAAGGCCAGGCTGGACACTGGGGCTTGGAGCAGCCTGGGACAGTGGGAGGTGTCCCTGCCATGGCAGGGGTGGGCATTGGATGAGCTCTAAAGTCCTTCCAACCCAACCCATTCCATGACTTTTGGCTGCAGAGGCCCAGCTTTGGAAAGCCAGGTTGTAATTCCATACAGAATTCACTTCCTGGCCTCTCCTGTTTAGAGCTGGGAGTTAACTCCTGAGTATTGGAATGCTGCAGTCTCCATCCCTGGAAGTGCACAAAACCCTGTGGATGTGGCACCTAGGGACAGGGTTTAGTGGTGACTGTGAGGGTGATGCTGCTTGATGGTTGGATGTGATGATCTTAAAAGTCTTTTCCAGCCTGAATGGTTCCACAATTCCATAAAAACAGGGCCACTGGATGCTCCTTGAGAAGCCACACTGCACTCTGAGACACCCACTAACCCCACCACGGCCTTTCCACTGCCCTGGGTGGCTTTTCTTTGCTCTTAACCACTGGGATAAGTAACAATTTCACTTGGTTGTGGCAGAAATGACAGAAATAACAATTTCTGATGAGAAAAATGTGTGGTGTGAACAAAGCAGCTGTGGCTTCCCATGGCACAGCTTTGTGCTGAAATAAATAATGTGACTTTTGGGCTCTGCTGCAAACCATAAAACCTCCAAACTTAAGTTGTTTCCTTTAATTTAACTGGATTATTTTTTAGTTTGCAAACTTGTTTAATGGTGGCTTGAGAGCAGTGGGAAGATGGGGCTGGTTCAAGAACCCTTTACAATGACAAAACCTGATTTCTCAGAGTATGCTCAGGCTCTGCCTTGGGCTGAATGACCCCAAATACCCATGAAATGGGGATTAGTGGCCTCTAAATAGAAGGGCTTTGGGGGCTTGTGTATAAAAGATCCAAAATAGGAAGGAGATAATTGAAATTTCTTTAGATTACCACTGAGAATTAATGTGGTTTTTTTCCCAAATGTTTCAAATCTGTCATTTTAAAGTGATCCTTGAGGTGTCACCTGGCAGGAATCATAGATTGGCTTTCTTTGGGCTGTCAAAATGAGCATTAAGTGATTTATTTCTTTTTTGATGCTATGCAAGGGGCAGGTTTATAGGGCTGCTCTTTAGGGCTCTGTACTGGGTTATATTTAATAAGTAGTTATTTCTAGAACAAATAATGGAGCTAACTGTGTTTCTTTTTTCTTTTCTCCTTTTTGCAGGTGGGAGAATTGTGTCCTCAAAACCTTTTGCACCTCTAAATTTTAGAATTAACAGTCGAAACTTGAGTGGTATGATTGCCCTTTTTATTGTTATTACAGTTGTGGATATTCATGATCTGAACGTGTCTGGGGGGTGTTGTTGCTTTTTGGAGTTGTTTAAATAAATAGAAAATGCTATTGGATTATTAGGGCACACCAAGTGACAGGTACTTAAAATCAATCTAAAAAACCCCACCCAAGAGAGGAGCAAACAGACAGATTTTGTGGGGTTTGTGCTGCTGTGCTTTGGTGTTTGTTCCATCAATGTGTCCCTGCCTGGGCAACTTCAGAGCTGAAGGGAAATCAGGAGTTCAAGGGTGTGATTCATTTCTTCAGCCACAAAGAGCTGCAGGAGTTCCTTACACCCTAAATCCAGGCAGGTAAATCCCATCAGTCAGGATTCCTCAGGCTTAGAGATTCTAGAGCCAGGCTGGGAGAGCTGGGGGTGCTCACCTGGAGAAGAGAAGGCTCCAGGGACACCTCAGAGCCCCTGGCAGGGCCTAAAGGGGCTCCAGGAGAGCTGGAGAGGGTCTGGGGACAAGGCATGGAGGGACAGGAGCCAGGGAATGGCTTCCCAGTGCCAGAGGGCAGGGCTGGGTGGGATATTGGGAAGGAATTGTTCCCTGGGAGGGTGGGCAGGCCCTGGCACAGGGTGCCCAGAGCAGCTGTGGCTGCCTCTGGATCCCTGGCAGTGCCCAAGGCCAGGCTGGACATTGGGGCTGGGAGCAGCCTGGCACAGTGGGAGGTGTCCCTGCCATGGCAGGGGTGGCACTGGATGGGCTTTAAGGTCTCTCCCCACCCAAACCATTCTGGGATTCTGTTAAATGTTCGACTTTGGACATCTCCTGTGCTGTGCATTGAGCAAACAAACCTCTCCCAGACACACCCAGGCCCTGGCTCTGGTTTATTGCCAGCACAGGGTCGTGTTTTACTCCTTCTCTGAACACACCAGAGTTGATGTTTGCCAGTGTTGTCCTTTGCAAGGACAGGAGCTGCAGTTTGAGGAGGGTTTGGGGTATTCCATGTTGTTGGTTATGCTTTTGACCTTTTTCAGCCTTTCATTTCTAAATTGGGGTGTCTGTGCAGGGCCAGGAGTTAGGCTGATGATCTTTGTGGGTCTCAGCTCAGGTTATTGTATGAAATTTCTCACACAAAAGAATGCTCCAAGCTGGGCTTTACTTGTATTTACTGTGTCCAGTGCTAAACTTCCCCTAAATCAACCCCCCCCCATTCCCTCCCTGTGCAAACGTGGGGAACAGCTCACTGAGTTCCAAAGCTCAAGCTGTGCTGTCTAATTTTGGCCTAAACTGCTTTTGAAGAACAGTAATTTTTGGACTCTCATGAAGTAAACTCTGCCATTGAGAGTTATTTTTACCAAGCTGGAATTCTTGTGGATGTCCCACACATCAGGCACCCAAACCTGCCCCTTTTCTTCCCTGTTTGAAATTCTCTTCTGGGGTCTCTGGGGGTTTGGAAGCTCACTGACCCTTGGGTGCTGGACTGCCAATTCCTTGGAGACAGGGACTTGAAAATAAAAGGGAAAAAAGGTGGAATGGTGCTCCTGGAACTCCTCAAACCTTGGGAGAGCTGGGATCATGCTGTCAGTTTGCTAATGGGGCAAAGAGAGCCTGAGGGGAGCTTGGGCCCTCTCGCAGAGCCCACCAGAGCTTGAGGGAATCCAAGAATGCACTTGGAGAGGTTTCAGTGAGACCTCCCACAAAAATACAGGGGTTTGGCCTCTCAGGCCTTTTCTTTCCTGGATTCTTTTCATTTCCTTCTCTCTCTGCTGCATTTGAGAGACTGAGGCCAACATGTGCTGCTCCTTTCCCCTCAGAGCAGCCCTGGCTATGAGTGCCATTTGAGGCAGATCTTCATCCCATTCCAGCTCCCACCCCAGCATGGATCCGCTGGGAATGTTTTCTAGAATGCTGAAGTTTCAGATCTCAGCTGTTATTTAATGCCAAGTGGAAATGCCGATGTTAAAATTATATTGAGATGATTAATTGGAGTTTGGATGGGTGAGAGGCTTAGCGGAAGGAGAGGCAACAGCTTCCACCAGTAGGAAACTTCCAGGGATTCAGATAAAAGGTCCTGAAAAAAAATAACCTTTGCATGCTACAAACAGGGAGAATTGTGGGAATAAATTTTTGGGCTTAATCCCTTTCTGAGACCATTTTGTGTTTGAGAAATACCAATATCAAATGAGCTTGTGTGGGATGTGCTGGGCCTGGGCCTTGTTCCCAGTGGCACTTCCAGGGAAATGCCATCCCCAGCCATGGCCAGTGGAACAGGGAGTGTCACTGCTCCTCTGCCTTTGTGCTGCCCCACAAGGGCTTTCATAACACTTTTATTCATCAAGGCTTTTTTTGGTGCCTGAGCATGACTTGAGTCACATCTCACCTGCCTATCAAATACTCTGATCTTGAGTATGAGCACTTCAATAATTTATACAAAACACTGGAAAAGATCAAGCTTCAAGAAGGAGGCACCAGTTCCCTCAATACCACATTTGTCCTTAGTACTTCCATCTGTGGGAAGAAGTGGAAATGTGGAAAGAGTTGGGACAAATGAAAACAAGTATAAAGTGTGGTTAAAATAGTGGTTGAGGTCGCTGAATCCCAAACCTTGCTTTTGGCCTCTTGTGGGTCATTTGTGTTTAATTAAAAACGTGCCATAATTTCTCCTGCAGCCCTGCCACTCGCTCAGTGGTTGTGGGAATGTTTAAGGCACATCCCATTGCCATTAATCCTGGAGAACAAAACAAATATAGACAAGAAAGCAAACCCAAAACACGTTTGTCCCCAGTCCAAATATGGGGCAGCTGTAGTTGACAGGGGTTGGGCTGATGACGTTTTGGGACTGTTTAATTCAGCCCTGTCACACACATGTATTGTTCCTTGGAAACATTGTCTGGGACACAGTTCTGTCGGCCAAACCTGAGGAATTCACTCTGGGCTGGCTGGCTGGAAGGTTCATGTCCCACATGTTTGTTTCCTGCGGGGTGCACGTAACAAGAGAGTAAGAAATTCCCTTTAAACTCGGGGCAATATTCTCCTGTAGGATCTGCAAACCAGATTTCTCTGTGTTGGCTGCTCTCAGCTGAGCTTTTCCCTAACATGGCTCTCCTCCCACAGATATTGGCACTATCATGAGGGTTGTGGAGCTGTCACCGCTGAAGGGCTCCGTGTCCTGGACAGGGAAGCCAGTCTCCTACTACCTGCACACCATTGACAGAACCATAGTGAGTACCAGGGCTGCCGTGCTGATGGTGGCTGCCAGGGCTCTGTTGGTCATAGCTGGGATGCAGTGACTGTCCCAGGGAGAGGTCCCACAGAGACAGCTTTGTAGGGGCCTCTGGTGATCCTCTGGCTGCTGGGGAACCTCAACAAGGGGACAGCCTGTGGCTGCAGGAGATCAGCTCTGAGCAGTGATTTCAGTGAGGGATTTCAGCTTGGCCTTGTGAGGTGACCCCAGGCTGACTCAGAGACAGAGAGACAGAAAGAGAGAGAGACAGAAAGAAAGAGAGACACAGAGAGAAAGAGAGAAAGACAGAGAGAGAGGCAGAGAGAGAGAGAGAGAAAGGCAGAGAGAGAGAGAGAAAGACAGAGAGAGAGAGAAAGAGAGAGAAAGAGAGAGGCAGAGAGACAGAGAGAAAGACAGAGAGAGGCAGAGAGACAGAGAGAAAGACAGAGAGAGAGGCAGAGAGACAGAGAGAAAGACAGAGAGAGAGGCAGAGAGACAGAGAGAAAGACAGAGAGAGAGGCAGAGAGACAGAGAGAAAGACAGAGAGAGAGGCAGAGAGACAGAGAGAAAGACAGAGAGAGAGGCAGAGAGACAGAGAGAAAGACAGAGAGAGAGGCAGAGAGACAGAGAGAAAGACAGAGAGAGAGGCAGAGAGACAGAGAGAAAGACAGAGAGAGAGGCAGAGAGACAGAGAGAAAGACAGAGAGAGAGGCAGAGAGACAGAGAGAAAGACAGAGAGAGAGGCAGAGAGACAGAGAGAAAGACAGAGAGAGAGGCAGAGAGACAGAGAGAAAGACAGAGAGAGAGGCAGAGAGACAGAGAGAAAGACAGAGAGAGAGGCAGAGAGACAGAGAGAAAGACAGAGAGAGAGGCAGAGAGACAGAGAGAAAGACAGAGAGAGAGGCAGAGAGACAGAGAGAAAGACAGAGAGAGAGGCAGAGAGACAGAGAGAAAGACAGAGAGAGAGGCAGAGAGACAGAGAGAAAGACAGAGAGAGAGGCAGAGAGACAGAGAGAAAGACAGAGAGAGAGGCAGAGAGACAGAGAGAAAGACAGAGAGAGAGGCAGAGAGACAGAGAGAGAGAAAGAGAGAGAGACAGAAAGAGAGAGAGAGAGAGAGACAGACAGACAGAAGAGCTTCGTGTTGCAGCTCCACAGAGGCAGCTTTATGGTCCAGCAGCCCTGTGAAGGGGGCCAGGGACGAGAGCTCCCTGCTGAACTGGGCAGGAACTGAGGTTTTTTTGGGGAAAGCGAGGGTGGTACCAAAGGGGTTACAAAGAATCCTCATGGGCACCAAAGCGTGGTGGGATCTCACCATGACCACAGGTCTGCTCCATCCAAGGGTGTCTCACCAGGGGATGGTTGAGATGAGCTTATCACAGCTCATTCAAGGGACATCCCTCCAAGGGAGAGGCCTGCTAAGCTTATCTGCCTCCACACCATGGGGCCAGGAGCCCCCACCCTGCTCCAGGGCAGCATTTCCCAGCTCCACATCCTCCTGCTTTGCACTTGTGTTCGTGTCCCTCTGTGCATTTACACACCCGAGTGTGCAAACTGACTCTGGCTGCTCCAGGGTTCCACACACCCTGGGGTTAAGGGCAGTGCTGATTTACTGAAGGTGCAGAGATTCACTAATAAAATTCCTTCTGCAGCTCCTCAGAACTGAGATCTCCTGCTATAAAATCCTCACTGAGGAAAGACTCAGTGGGGCTTTGATTCCTCTGTGGTGCACAGACCATTTCATTCAGTAATATTCAACCAGTAAATCTCAATTTTAGTGAAATTCCCAGCTGCTGTAGAAGCAGCCCAAACTCCATAACAATGGTGATGCATTCACTGGTTTTTTTTTTTTAATTAAAGAAAACAAAACAAACAAACAAAAAACCAACTGAACAAACCCCCCCCAAAAAAACCCAACCAACCAACAGCAATAAAAAACCCATACAACACCAAAAGAACCCCAACCCACCACCAAAAAAAACCCAAGCCACCACAAAAAAAAACCCCAACCCCCCATAAAAGCCAACAAACCCTGTGGANGCATTCACTGGTTTTTTTTTTTTAATTAAAGAAAACAAAACAAACAAACAAAAAACCAACTGAACAAACCCCCCCCAAAAAAACCCAACCAACCAACAGCAATAAAAAACCCATACAACACCAAAAGAACCCCAACCCACCACCAAAAAAAACCCAAGCCACCACAAAAAAAAACCCCAACCCCCCATAAAAGCCAACAAACCCTGTGGAAATTAAAACTTCTGTGGACAAACCATTTATTCCAACCCAGGCTTTTTGCAGTGTGACAGTAAGGCTGTTTTCCCTACTCTGCTGTAGTCTAACAATGCTTTTGTTCAGGAATATGCCAGAGTGCAGATAAATGCTGGAGTACAAGGGTGCAGCAGCTTCAGTGAAAATAACTTCATTGAAAATCAGCCTCTGCTGAGGGGAGATATGTGACACAAAGCTTTAAAACAAGGCCAGGCAGTGGTGGGGATGATAAAACCTTGTAGAGGTTGGATTATGCCCTGTTACACAACAGGCTGGGTGGCTGAAAAGAATGAATGTAAATGGCTCCTTGATGCAGCTTATCAGAAGCAAAGCAGTCAGAATTTCTGCAGTTCTGCACTTGTTTTAAGCTAATATTTTATTCTTCTGTGTTCATCTGGCATGGCTTTGAGGATGACTCTCTTCTCTTTCTATTTTCAGCTTGAAAACTATTTTTCTAGTCTCAAAAATCCAAAACTCAGGGTAAGTTTCAATCATTTTCTGTAGAAAACTCAAAGTAAGGGAGCAGCCGCTGTGAGGAATTTAATCACAGGTGGACAGAATTGATAGGAAATCTGATTTTCTTGGTAGGCAAAGAACATGGAGCTAATTGGGGGGAAGCCTCAGATGCCATCAAGCACTAATTCAATCATGTCCAAGGGATTTCTAATAGAGAATTAATGGGGCAGCCCCAAGGTGCTTTTACCTTGCACTGCAGGGCTTTAGTGAGCTATTTCTTCATTAAAGAACTGGAATTAAAGAAGGGAATGATGGTTTGAATCTGTCCCAGTGCTCAGCTCCTGAAATGAAGCTGAGCAATGCTCTGAAATGTTCCTTTTGGGATGTGCCATTGGAGGCACAGAGTGAGTTGTCATTTGCTGCAGTCTGGGCTGTTACATGTGGAATTAAAATGCCAGAGGATTTTTGGGACTGTGCAAGGCTGTGTTCACCTGAAATAATCAATGGATTCCCTGGAAGAGAATTAAGTGAGGCCACTTAATTTAAAGCTTCAGGTGAATGTTCATCCTCAGGCTGAGTGGGGCTCATGGGGGCTCTGAAATGGAATTATTTCAGATTGCTCCACTCAAATTTGGGACAAAAAAGACTTCTTAGAGAAAAAAAAAGGTCAGGGTACTTCTGGCCTTCCCTGCTTTTCACACTTAAACCGGCCACTGGTTTGGTTTGTAATGTGCTTAAATCAAAGGAGTGTTGGAATTGCCAGAATTCTTTTGTAGATTAAACCTCACCTGGAAGGTGCAGGAAAGGCTTTGGCTGAGCTCTTGGAAATTTCCTGTCTGAAATAGATTTTTTTTTCTGAGAGAAGAAGAGATTCTCTCTGTATGAGTAAATTTCCTGTCAGCCTGGGACAAAATCAGCCTGAGAAGTTGCTGCTTTTTTTTATTAATCACCTCAATAAACTTGGCTAAAGTTGAATGAGATGATGATTAATGGCTGTGCCATTTCCAGTCATGGAAGGTTTTTAAAGTGTTACCATGAAATGTTGGGGATGTGAGGAAGCTATTGAAATGTATAATAATCATTAATAATAATAATAATATCGAAATGAAACCTCATACAGCAGTGTGGGATTGGGAGGGAAGAATATGGGAAGAGATTAGGATTTAATCCCCCCTGGAAATGGGGAATGCAGTGGGAAAGGACTTGCTCTCACCTGAGTGTGGCCTGAGGCAGAGGAGGTTTGTTCCCTTCTCTTGTGGAAAACTGATCTGGGAAACAAAGTGATCTGAATTAAAAAGTGCTAAATACACAAGCAAAGGATGAAACCTCCCATCCCTTTTCCCCAGGAGGAACAAGAGGCAGCTAGACGTCGTCAACAAAGAGAAAACAAGAGTAACACAACGACTCCAACGAAGGTCCAAGAAAACAAGGTGAACATCCTGCATTTCTGTGCTCCCTCTGTGGCTGTGCTCCGAGTCAGGGGAAGCCTGGCTCTGTGGGAAGGCTGCTGGGTTTTACTCTGAGCACACAAACTGCTGGAGCTCTTGCTGTGCCCAAAAATATGATGGAGTGAGTTAATAAAAGCTGCACTTGGGAGTTGCACCACTAATTCTGGGGGGGGAAAAAAAAAGGTGTTGTAAGATGAATAGTTGGTTGTCCACCCTCGTTTGCATCCAGCAGGAGTTTGCAGAGCTGTCCCTGAGTCACAGCCCACTGAAGGGAGTTCAGAGTGTGCTGAGTCTCTTCTGCAAAGACTCATTTCCTTTCTTGGGTAATGCTGTGAGAAATGCAGTGCCTGTTCATGCCCAAAAATAAAAAGTATTGATTGTACTCTGACTTTTGAGTGAAATTCAGTTGAATATAGTCAGGAAAGGATGAATAATCAGCTTTTCTTCAACAACAAGTACAGATTTAACAGAATTCCAGAATGGTTTCATTTGGAAGGGACCCTAAGGCCCATCCAGTGCCACCCCTGCCATGGCAGGAACACCTCCCACTGTCCCCTCCAGCTCAGGATATTCCTTGGTTCTATGAATCTATGAAAATTCAAGGGACCTGGCAAATCCTGTGTTTAGTTTGTGAGAGCAGAGCTTGGTTCTTGTTCCCCCAAAGCCCAGCTGGTGCCATGGCAGATCCAGGTCAGCTGGGGACGAGGCAAAGCAGGGCCCTGGTGACCATCCCTGGGCCAAAGCCCAGCCTTGAGCATGTCAGTATTTTTATTCAATGAGGCTTCAATCCCTCCCTAATTAAACACCTAAACATCTTTCAAGTGTTCTCCTAAAGACATTCATTTAAAATTAGGATCCTAGTGGTGATTTCATAATTAATTAGGACCAAATGATCATAGAATGGCTTGAGCTGGGAGAGATATTAAAGATCACCAAGATCTACCTCCTGCCATGGGCAGGGGCACCTCCCACTGTCCCAGGCTGCTCCCAGCCCCAATGTCCAGCCTGGCCTTGGGCACTGCCAGGGATCCAGGGGCAGCCACAGCTGCTCTGGGCACCCTGTGCCAGGGCCTGCCCACCCTCCCAGGGAACAATTCCTTCCCAATATCCCACCCAGCCCTGCCTGAAGTTCCTCTCCCTCAGCATTTTCTTTTCTCTAATGGATAAGTCCAGAAGAGAATGAGCACAACTCCTTGGGAACAACTCTTACCCCAAGCAAGCCCACTTCCCTGGCTGCATTAGTTTCCTTTCAGAAAGTTAAACACAATTAATGTTTTCTGAAAATGAATGCTGCATATGGAGGTAGAAATGACCAAAGTTTTTCAAAATCTCTCAGGATTCTGGTGCTGAAGAAGAAAAAGCTGCAGCAAATTCTGTTAAAAAGCCATCTCCCTCCAAGGCCCGGAAGAAAAAGCTGAGTAAGAAAGGCAGGAAAATGGCAGGGAGGAAACGAGGGCGCCCCAAGAAAATGAACACGGCGAGTACTGAACGCAAGACCAAGAAGAACCAAACTGCACTAGAACTTCTGCATGCTCAGACTGTCTCCCAGACATCTTCATCCTCTCCTCAGGGTGAGTGCAGGGGTGCAGGAGGAGCCTGGGGCAGTCTCTGAAGCTCTGGATGTGCTTGGTTTTGCTTTATTGCCAGCTTGGGGTTGGGTTTGTGATGGAAGTGCCCTGCTGGCAGCAGAGCAAAGCTGCCCCCGAGGGGAGGATGGTGGTGGGACTGGTGGTGATTGATGTGTCAGTGGTGATCAATGGGTTAATGGTGATGGTGCTAATGGGGTAGGATTAACAGTGATCAATAGTGATCAGTGTATCGAGGGTGCTGGGGGTGGGATCTGTCTGTGGGCACTCAGCCAGGAGCTGGGGGTGAGCTGTGGCTGCCCTCGCTCAGCTGCTGCCCTCAGGATGGATCACAGAGATGCTTCCAAACATTTTGGGGCCATGAGGCGTGTTTGGGGTCATGTGTGGTGTGTTTGAGGCCGTGTGATGTGTTTGGGGCTGTGTGATGTGTTTGGGGCTGTGTGTGGGGGTGTGTGTGTGTGTTTGGGGCCGTGTAGGAAGCTGTGTGTGGGTGTGTTTGGGGCTGTGTGTGGGTGTGTTTGGGGCTGTGTGTGGTGTGTTTGGGGCTGTGTGTGGGTGTGTGGGTGTGTTTGGGGCCGTGTAGGAAGCTGTGTGTGGGTGTGTTTNGTGTGTGAAGCTATGTGTGGGTGTGTTTGGGGCTGTATGTGGGTGTGTTTGGGGCCATGTGATGTGTTTGGGGCCATGTGTGGGTGTGTTAGGGGTTGTGTGTTTGAGGCCATGTGTTTGGGGCCGTGTTTGGGGCTGTGTGTGGGTGTGTTTGGGGCCATGTGTATGGGGCCATGTATTGGTGTGTTTGGGGCCCTGTGTGGCCTCGTGTCGATGGCCTAAGCTGCTGGATCTCATTACAAATGCCATATTTTCAGTGGTAAAGCTGCTGTCCTTGTCCCACACACCGAGTGCTGCTCTGAGGCCTTGTTTGTCTCTCCTCAGATGCCTACAAGTCACCTCATAGCCCATATTACCAACTACCTCCTAAAGTGCAACGGCATTCGTCCAACCAGCTCCTGGTGACACCCACCCCCCCTGCACTACAGAAGCTGCTAGGTAAGGCTACCCTTGGCCTACCCACCTCCCCTTTGGGGTTTTGCATGGGGCAGGAGGGGAGTTATCTCCTTCCCACCTTCCCCTGCCTTCCCCACATCCTTTGGCATCTCCCTCGTCCTGCTGAAATTGGTGTTTTGCTCTGCGTTTGTTCTCTGGTGTTGGTTCAGCTCTCGTTTGGCACAAAAGGGAGCAAGGCTGGGTTTAGAAGGAATAGTCAGAAATAGCTTTATTTATTTATTTATTTATTTCCATTAACTTTATTTGAAAGGAAACCATTCTCTTAATCCTGGGGAACACCACTCCAGTTCCTCTGCTGAGCTCAGAGCCAATAAATGAAGTTAGAGAGAGTCTGAGGTCACAAAGGTGGGGTTGGAAAATGCACTTCATGTGCAAGAGGTGATTTAAGGGGAAACCTGGAGGGGATTTTTTTGATTTTCTGCTGTCTGTCCCCTCCCAGCTGTTTCTGGCTTTTGGCATTGGGAATAAGCTACTCTGGGATCCTCTGGCAATCTGGCAGAATGGTCCTGTCTGTGTAGGGACCAAGGGCATCTCTGATGTCCTTAACTTGTGCTGTCTTGCTGTTGTGTCAGTTATGGCTGAATTCTTGTTGAAGAGAGAGAAAAAGAGTGATATAAAAGGATATTTTGTGGCAAAATTGTCATTTTTGAGGGATATTTTGTGACAAAAGAGTCATTTTTGAGGGATATTTTGTGGCAAAAGAGTGATTTTGAGGAATGTTTGAGGAAGGGTGGATGGGGACAGTGACCCTTGTCTGGGCTAAGCCTTGTGCAGGTTTCTGCACCATGTGCCTGTTTTGGGCTTAGTCCTGGGGTTGCCTTTAATGATGGAAGGGCTGGGGAGGAGGAAGGGTCATTGCTGGAGATAAAGGGTAATGAGAAGCCAAGTGCTCCTTGGAGGGGAGGTTAAACTGGGTGTAGAGCTCCTCATCTCTGAGGGAGGAGGAGGAACAGGCCCTGGGTTGGTGCTGGGTGAGTGCTCTGAGCTCAGAGCTGGTTTGGGCTCCTCCAGCTCATTTCTTTTATTATTTCAGCTTACAGAGCACTAAAACCACTCAGCTCCTCTTTGTTCATGCAAACACCCCCTCAGCCCCTAGCACCTTCCTCTGCCTCTTTGGATGTGTTGTCATGGCTTCCGTTGCAGCTGATGGATCCAAGAGTTCCTTTTGTACCAGAAATGGATTTTCAGCATGTCCTTAAATCCATCTTCAATGGCTTGGTCTGACTTAGAGTCCAAATCAAAAGCAAGAGAGAGACAAGTGAGGAGAGGTGGCCAGGAGCAAATAGGGGCAAAGAGGGGCTTTGTGTTTACTCCCTTCTGGAATTCCTCCTCTGATTTATTTTGCAGACTCATTTAAGATCCAGTACATGCAGTTCATGGCATACATGAAAACTCCTCAGTACAAAGCAAGTCTGCAACAGTTACTGGAGCAGGAAAAGGTGGGTCTCACTTTTTAATGTTTCTAAACAAAATTTTTGGGTGAAGTTCCTTGGATGTGGGGAAGAGTGCTGGAGATGGGAAGTGTGTGCATTTACACCAGTCCTGCTTAGGCTGAACAACTCCTGGGGGATTTTGTTGCAAACTCAGGTTTTGTGTGCTTAAATCTGCAAATGAGAGAGCTGCACCTGCCCTGTTCCCTCTGCGCCCCCACCTGACAGTGCTGACTTGGAATCACAGAATCCCAGGATGGTTTGGCTTGGAAGGGACCTTACAGCCCATCCAGTGCCACTCCTGCCATGGCAGGGACACCTTCCACTGTCCCAGGGTGCCCCAAGCCCCATCCAACCTGGCCTTGGGCACTGCCAGGGGTGGGTCCCTCCCAACCCAAGCCAATTCCAGGATTCTCTGAACCACACTTCATAAAGACTGAGAAACCCAAACTGTTATCACTGATTTAGAGGATTTAGCTCAGCATCCTTAGTGTTGATAATCAGAATGTGTTGGACTGCACTGATGGCCAAAATGTAAATGTAAATCCATGGATCCAAATTGTGGACTGGAATACATGGAAAGGCAAGGACAGTCCTGGAGCTGTGCAGTGGATGTTTCTCTGCCATGGAACCACCAGCAGAGGGAGGAGATTTCCTGCCTGAACACCTTCTTGCTGTGCTTTATCTCAGCTATGAATGATTTAATTGCTGTATCAATTAGCCCTGATGAGAGTCTCTTCCTGCTCCTTCTGTGGAGGAGCCCTTCCCTGTAATGCTCAGCAATGAATCTGAACTTCCAGTTAAAACCTTGCAGGGCCTAAAGGGACTCCAGGAGAGCTGGAGAGGGACTGGGGACAAGGCATGGAGGGCCAGGAGCCAGGGAATGGCTTCCCAGTGCCAGAGGGCAGGGCTGGGTGGGATATTGGGAAGGAATTGTTCCCTGGGAGGGTGGGCAGGCCCTGGCACAGGGTGCCCAGAGCAGCTGTGGCTGCCCCTGGATCCCTGGCAGTGCCCAAGGCCAGGCTGGACATTGGGACTTGGAGCAGCCTGGCACAGTGGGAGGTGTCCCTGCCATGGCAGGGGTGGCACTGGATGGGCTTTAAGGTCCTTCCAACCCAAACCATTCTGGAATTCTGTCCGGGTCCAGCTTTTGGCATTTCCTGTGGAAGCTTTCCTTTGCCCTGTACCTTAGTGAGAGTGTCAGAATAAAGCCAAAGGGCTTTTTTATCTTGTTTTCCATATTGGGAACTCTCCAGAGGAGAGAGATAAACTTGTGCCACCCCATTCCTCACTGAGAAGAGGTTGATGCTGGTGTGGTGTTCATGGAAACCTCTTTTTCTGTGGTTATTTCCATTTGCTTTCACCATCAATCAGCACTTTGAATTTTCATCTTTTTCCTTAAGCAGCAGATTTTTCTGCTTGTTCTGCACTTGTCAGGAAAGTCGGCATGAAGTGAACTTGTCTTTGCAGAAATGCAATGATGGTGTGCAAGGGTTGTGCCCTGCACAGAGAACAAATCAGGAGTGTGGAAAAGTCATCACTTGGTGGTGTCCAACAGCTGCTCCACACTTTTAAACATTAAAATGAGGAATTCAGTATGAAAATATTTTTTTATGGAGTGTTACATGGCCAATTAAACCTCACAAAGGCAGAACGTGGCTGGGTGAGGGGCCAGGTCTGGTCTGCTCAGCAATTCCCTCTTACAGGAAGGTTTTCAGTACAATAAAAATCTCTCTGTAATAACGATTTTGAAATCAGCTGCTGCCTCCCAGAGAGCCCTTAGGTGGAGCTGTCAGCCCCTGCAGTGCCTGGGAAGGCTGAGTGAAATGCCTCATGTTGAAAACAAAAATGATTTTTCAGCATCCCCCAGAGCAGCCCCTTTAGCATTGCAGGGACTGTTTTCCCAAGCCAGGTCTTTGTGCTCCTGCATGTGGGGAATTTCCAGCACTGCTGCTTCCCTGCTTGGAAGATCATTCATGGACTCCTGGAATTATTAAGGTTGGGAAAGATCAAGGTGGTTTTTGCCCCTGTTCCCCACTTTTCCTGGAGCAGTGGCTCAGAGGCTGCGCAATCCCTGCTTGGCCTCAGCAGCACAAGTGGAGAATGGGATAATCCCAAAGCTCCCTGTCCTTGCTGCACTAATCCTGCATTTGGGGCTGCAGAAATGAGGCTCTTCAGCCAGTCCTGGCCTGCCTTTCCCTTTGCTGTGCATGGCCACGGATTGAGGGAGCAGGGATCTGGAATGTTCTGTGCAGGAAATGTGCTGTGAGTGGCTTGGGTGACCTGCTGAAAGAATGGTGGCACAAGAAGGAAAACTGGTTTGGCTTATTTCAGGCTTTCTTCCTGCCTTCCCCCCAGTGTATTTTCATTTACTGCATCTCTTCCATGAGTATTGGACAGGGAAACTCTGAGCTGGGGCTCTGGGGATTTAGAGCCAGTTCCCAGTTTGGGAGCAGATTTCATGCAGATAATCTTTCCCAGTTCTATTTCTGCTCTGTAGGATGTGATTATTGCTGCTGCTTCACAATGCACTGGGAGGATAAAAATGAGTTCTTAAGACTGCCTTGATTGTATTTTACCCTACAGGAGGAAAAACCTACTTAAAAGCTCTTTTCAGCTGCCTTAACCCCACCAATATCACACCCCAACAAATCCAGGCTCTCAGGAGTCTGAGGCAGGGCTGGGTGAGCTCCTGCATCTTCCCCTGAGCTCAGCTTCACTCCCAAAGTGCTCCACAAACATCTCCTTGGGATGGCCTGTGCTACAGCTGGTGCTAAAAGTGTTTCCTTGCTGTTCCCTCTTGCAGGAGAAGAACGCTCAGCTGCTAGGGACAGCCCAGCAGTTATTCACCCACTGCCAGGCCCAGAAAGAGGAAATCAAACGCCTGTTTCAGCAGAAGCTCGATGAGGTACCTCTGTGCTGGGGGTGATGCTTCTGAGTCAGCTGCATGCAAACGTTTTTGGGCACGCTGAGTGAGAGCAGAGCAGTCTCAGGCCTTGAGCCTCTGCTTTGCAGCAGATGAGGCTCAGGAAGGTGGAATCTCTGTCACTCTCTGGTTCTGTTTTGTGGTTGGTGTTGGAATTGCTGTGTGCCCTGTGCTCAAGGAAGGGGACAAACCACAGCCACGCGGTGTTTTCCTCTGCTGCTCAAACAAACTGTGCTGCCAACCAAGCTCAGGAGCACAGGAGGAAATGTGGAGGCTCTCCACAGACAGTTCTGGTGGCTGGCAAAGCCTAAATGCCAGGGTTACAGCTGAATGGGTGGAACAGCAGCTCCAAGGTCCTTGTGTCCTTCCTTGTTGTCCCACAGCAGCCACAAAGTGCCTTGGAGAAGGCTGGGGGAGGTCCTGAGAGCTGCCAAGTTCTGCAGATCTCTTCAGTGTCACTGGGGATGGGACAGTCACAGGGAATGAGGGTGTCAGACCTCATTGAGTGATCTCTTCTCACCTTTTAGCTGGGAGTTAAAGCTCTGACATACAATGACCTGATCCAGGCTCAGAAGGAAATCTCTGCTCACAATCAGCAGCTGAAAGAACAGACAAAACAGCTGGAGAAGGACAACAGTGAACTCAGGAACCAGAGCTTGCAGCTGGTGGGTCCAGTCCCTGGGCTGGGAACAGGGGGTGCTGCCCTTAGGGTGAGAACAGGGCATGAGCTGGGGGCTGAAACATCATCCAGCTGCTCAGGGTCCTGTGAAACAGAGGGGTGATGGGGGAAACCTGCAGCGAGTCCTTTTTTTACCTTTTATTGACCCCATAGCAAACCCTGAGGTGGCAGGTGGCTCTGGCCTCAGCTGTGTCCCCAAACAGCTCTGGGTGTCCCTGGATCTGGGCAGGGAGTTTGTGCAGGGCTTGCTCTGGCCTTAATTCCTGTGGTGTTCATCTGGGTAACTCCAACTTAGAGAATCATGGAACTTCTAATGTGGGAAAAGACCTTTAAGGTCATCAGGTCCAACCCTCAACACTGTGGGCCTATGAACAGTGCGTCCTCAAGTGTCACACCCCTGTGTTGTTTGAACACTTCCAGGGNTCAGGAGGCAGATGAGGAGAATATCTGGATGTGGAACACTG
>VZRF01007445.1:0-124875 GCA_013396875.1 Vireo altiloquus
GGCGGGCACAAGGAGTGGCACAGCCAGTCGGAGGAAAGGCGGGCGGCAAGGCGTTTCGTCAATGGCCAGAGGTGCCGTGCGGATGGGCCAATCAGCAGCTCGCCCTGGCACCAGTTCTCAGCCAATCAGCGGCGGCGCTGGCGCGGCAGGCGCGGGGCACTGAGGCGGGGGCTCGGCGGGAAAAGGGCGCGGCTGGGCTTTCCTCAGACCCCTCAGACCCCGGCGAGTACGGCTCAACTCCCCCCCTCACGTTCCTACACTCCAGCACGACCCGCTCCAGGTTCCCCTCACAACCCGGTGGCAACAGCCCAGGATTCCCTCACACCCCGCTCTGGTACCGCCCGGTCTGCCCTCACACTCCACTGCAGCCGCCACAGTAGCTGTTTAAAAAAAAAAAACAAACCAACACGGAAATACATAAAAATATGTGGATTTAAATGAGAATCGTTCATTTCAAAAGGGTATTACTACATTCACCTCTACATCACAGCATCACTGCGCCACCCCGCGCACATTTCTATTTGCCCCACGCAGGAGTGATTCACTGATAACGTCCAAGCTCCATTGAAAATGCACGTTTGGATTTTTTTACATAACGCTTAGGAACCACATCTAGCTCTGTAAACGACGAGCAGCTTCCATGTGGACATGCATACGTGCAAATAATAAAGTAATTGAATCTCAGAATGGACTGAGAAGGACTTTGCGAAGGGACTTTAAAGATCATCTCATCGCACCCCCTGCCATGCAGGGACATCGTCCACTATTCCAGGGTGCTCCAGCCCTGTCCAACCTTGGACACTTCCAGGGATGGAACAGCCACAGCTTCTCTGAGCAACCTGTGCCAGGGCCTCACCACCCTCACAGGGAACAATTCCTATTTAGTCCTGGCAGAAAATCCTTTAAAGATTCTACAAATGCCAGGCAACACCTGGTCCAGGTGATACTTTTTTTTCCACACCGAAATACCTTTAACTACTGAAATCACCCACTTTGAAGACTAAGCCATGGAATGTTTCCATATGTGACCCCAGAAATAAGACTTACCGGGGGAGCCTGAGGAAAAGCAGAACATGGAGCAGCATTGCACAGAAAAGCTTTCAGAAGGCAAATCCACCTTCAGACCAAACAACCAAAGTTAATTCAATATTTAAAAAATTAAGCTTAGAGAAAAATAAATATGCGAGAGTCCTCAACACAGGCATGAAGTTCCCTTTAATTTGTGTCAGGGAAGTACACGGACCAGGATTTCTATCCCATAAATGAAGATTTTAAAATGGGTAGAAAACTCCTTTTCCTGCAGTTGTAATATACCTGCTTCAATTATGATTATGCCCCATTAATTTCAACAAGTTCTTCATAGCTGACATTCTCCCTGGCATTTCAAGAAGTAAAATAGCATTAAAGTCTTATTATTTGGAAAGAAAGAGCAAATATTTACTGCAGGAGCTCAGTTCATCGCAGAAGACTGCTATGAGCGAGCATGAGTGATTTACTGCTTTCATTATTCAAGTTAAATAAATCTCCTCCTTTCCAAGCTATTGAATGTAGAGTTATGCTGGCAGAGTGGATTACATTTGATCTATGTACCATGACAAGTACTGAAAATTGTGGGCTTCATTGCTGTATTCACCCACTCCTTCCTGAACAGGAGAAAAAAGTGTCAATACACAGAGCAGCCTTTGCTCTGTGCCTCTGCACAAGAAAGCACAAAGCTGCTCTGGAGCTGTAATGAGTGTGGAGTCTGACTCCATGGAAACTGAGATAAACTCCTTTTAACTCTCTCAACTTAGGATCAGGGTGTGGCGTGAGACAAAAATTTTCCTATCCATGAACATTTTATTTGCATATATCAGAGTTCATGACAGGCTTGCGTTAATGCTAACAGACTCATTTTTACTTTTTTTATTTTTAAGTGTAGGGATGAAATTTTAAATCACTGTGGAAGAAGCAGCCTATCTGATTCAGTCTGCTTTCTCTATCATTTGAAAATGAAAGTATTTAAATTCACTGTAGTTGTTTCAGAAGTGCAAGAAGATTGTTTTCTTGCCTTGCTCAGCAGATAGGCAGCTCTGATACCAACCTGCAGGCTTTAGTCTGGGTTTCTCTCACAGAGTTTGGGAAGCTGATAAGTGCTACAAGAACTTGGACAATGTTTAAGAGGTTCTGCTCCTCACTGGGATTTCTGTTATCATTTCATCACAGCCTACTCACACCACACTCCAACACAGCCAAACCAACACAGAAAAATCTGAAAAATGAAACCCCACAGTTTCCAACCATTGTTCAAAGTACAAGGAGTTGTTTTGTTTATTTTATAGCCCACTTCATCTGTGGACTTGTCAGTAGACCCAGGAAGACCCCAAACGCAATCGAACCCTTTAACTTTACATTTAAACCTTTCAAGGTTCATTATTTTAGCCCTAGGAACAGCAAGCCTTGCTTGATACCATCACTAGCAGCAGAGGTGCCACCACAACTGTCACCTAAATTAGAAACCAAAGACTGAGTTTTTAGCACATTTCACCAGGAAATTTAGGAACAAAACCCACAATCACGAAGGAAAGTTTTATTTTACTTGTAATGCCCACATCCTAAGATTAAAGATATTTTTTAAAAATTAGCTGCAAAGAAAAAGATAGAAGCAAAACAATAACAGATTTTTACACCTTAGGAAATCAAGAAAAAAATAGGCACAAGTTTACATTCATTAGTTTGAGATATGGCAGAGGAATGTTCTGCTGAAGAGGGATAAATAAAATCCTGCTTTCCCACCTCCCTGTATGAGACAACACTGGTCATGCTCTTCAAAGCCACACTGATTTTGTAGATACAAGGCAGATTTTTCCTTGTATTTTTTTTATTACTGTGCTTTAAAGATCATAAAGACCCTCCTAGAGCCATTTGGCATAGTCTCTACATACATACTAAAGTACTAAGGATGTACTTTAATCTCTGGTGAAGCTTGTTACAACCTCCACATAAAAAATGAAAGTCATGCATATTTTAAATTCTGTTTAAGCATCAGACACTACTGAGGGATTTTATTTCATAGCTGCTAAACCACTTTAAATCCCCATCAGTGTTAAAATCTTTCAAGTGTCATCCCAGCATGATTTAACCCCTTGAGAATAAGAGTTCATCATAAAAAAAGACTAATGTCTTATCTCAAGGGATTCTACCCAAATGCACATCTCAGCTGCTATTAATACTGGAGAAATTCCTTTGTTAAACACAATATGCTGGGGAAGGGGTTTTCTAGGGATCTCAGGAAGCCAGAGGGCAGGCAGGTGTTCCATCATACCCTTTAACTCTACCCTGCAGTACACTGAGTACGAGAGTCACCTTTCAGGCTGGGCCCTGCTCTGGGTAGCATCAGTGGAAGCAGCCTGAGGGCTGCATCCAAAGGAGTTGAACACAGCAGGTCCCTGACACCACTGCTCAGGCCAGGGAGAGCTTCTTCCACAGGAACAGCTCCTGTGAACCCGCTGATCCTTGCAATTCCCTTCAAAGGCTTCAGAGGCAGACGCCTTTCTGCCTTTCCTCTTGAGCTACACGGGGATTGGGGAGGGACAAAGAGCAGCAATGAAATGAGGGGGAGGTGTAGAGAAGTTTAACATCCATCCCAGTAACGATAAAACCAGTTTGTCTCGGCAAACATCCTTGGCTGGTGCAGGACCAAGTCACTGCTGGTGGGCAAAGGCAGAGAACTTGACTTTCAAGAAGCTGCAGATGTTCCCGAGGCAGATTCCTCTTTACCTTCACTGGGAGGGCTGTGTAACCTATATGCAATAAGGGCTAAGGAAAAGCATCAAGCTGTAATAAAACAGTCTTTCTTCATTTGATTGATTAGGAATTTTCAATTCCCCAGCTTAAAAAGCCACAGTGCAAGTTAGTGTTTGCTTCAGGGGACCCTGTTTCAGTATCCTCTCCCGGAAGGATGCAAAAGCCCAAAGTTAGCAGACGGTGTTCTTGTCTGTACACAAAACAGGCAGGCTGCCCAAGCACTGAGGCCAAAAGACACTCAAAATAGTAAATAAATACACATAAAACAATACTAAAAATGAGAATTTAACAGCACTGATTGTTTAGAATTATAGTCCATCTCATTACATTAATCTTAATATTTTAGCATCTTTTTAACCACTATACAAAAGCTGCTGAAGTGACTTCTAAACCAGCCAAAGCACCAGCTAAACCAGCCATAGAGCACAAAGCACTATCAACATTATCTTTTTGGCAAAGTAACTTGCTTTCAGAATATACCATACTTTCAAATCACAGCTTACATGTAGCAGGTGTGTCATGCTAATACAACAGCCTCCATTTCTTCTCTTCCTGCACACTGCCAGGAGCAAGACACCTCAGAGACCTTTTCTAGTTTCAACTGCTTTCTCTTAAATCCTTCTCATAACAGTTTATTCCACGCAGCCTCACTTGAGGCAGCTGCTCCTAATTTCTACCTCAGCATTGTCCTGTTTATTGCATTAATCTGGTTTCCAGGATAAGCCACATCAGTCTGATGTGCTTACAGAGCACCAGATGTTACTGGGCTCTACACACACCCCCCTGCAAACATCTCAGGAGCATTTCAAGGAATCACAGAGCCACAGAATGGGTCAGGTTGGAAGGGACCACAGTGAGTCATCTGGTCCCATCTCTCTGCTCAGGGAGGGTGACCCTAGAGCACATGGCACAGCACATTTATCTACTCCTTTTACATCATCCTGTTTACTTTTTTTTGCTGTTTACTTCCTTCCTGCTTTTACCAGCAAAATCCACATTAGATATATGAAGAGGAAGAAAGCATTTGTATTCTCCAAACCCACGCACTGACTTTCCACTCCTATGGAAATTCCAGGTTCTTACATATTTTTTCCACTTGCAAAATTACGTCCAGATAAGCCTTATGTCTTTCACTTAGAACAGACACAAGGGGTAACTAATCAGTCTGGAACAAATACAGTGAAGCTCATGCTTCTGTGGAAGTCCTGAAGACCTCTTCTCTCCAAGGGTGGGACTTGGAGAGTCTCCAATATGTGGACTGAAACAGGAGAAGGCACAGGCTGGATCTCAACCTTCATCTGTGGTGTTGCACTCACAGAGGACTCAGCAAATCATTGCAAACCTCACACAAAAGCCAGGACTGCCCCAAGTCAATGGCATGAAGCTGAGTCAGGAGAGGTTTAGGTTGGATAGTAGGAATGGTTTTTCCACCCAGAGGGTGGTTGGGCACTGAACAGGCTCCCCAGGGAAGTGGTCACAGCACCAAGTCTGACAGAGTTCAAGAAGTTTGGACAACTCTCTCAGCACATGGTGGGAATGTTGGGGTGTCCTGTGCAGAGCCACAAGTTGGACTTGATCCCGATGGGTCCCTTCCAACTCAGCATATTCTGTTATTCTGTGATTTTTATGATTCTCTAAGTCCAGCACACTCCACTGCTGCTGTTCTACACTAGTGTCCAACTCAGCTCATATCCCAAAGGAACCAGATTCCAGGTGCTGGCTGGGCAGTTAGGATCACAGCATTTGAAAAGCATTACCATACACACACATTTGATCATTACCCAAAATTATGCTGTATTTCTTAGGACTGGCAGACTGTAAAGAGTCATTTCCTCTCTAGAAGCTTGATCCCAGCTCTCCAACTATCTGCACACATAACCTCACATCCAACATCTACACCTCTCGCTACCCTGTGCATAACATGGTGCCTTTCTCTCTGCATGTACACACCCCACACCTCCTACCCAGCAAAAGCTGCTGCTGGCTCATTCTGAAATCCAGCAAGGCACTTTGATGGATGTCAAAGACTTTGTGCAAACACAGCCAGGATGCAAATACCCCCCTCCTCACACTAACCTGCCTTAGGGGCAAACACAGACCTCAGCAACCTCCTAAGCAAGGATGACCAGGACACAGAGCTGGTCACCTGGTCTCCAAACAGCAGCAACACCAAGGGAACAGACCAATTTCCCTAGAGTTTCAGACTGCTTATAGAAGTCTGCATTTTACTTCAGTGCTTTACAGAACTATTTCTTCCTCCCTGGGAAAGAAATCTTTGCTAGTCACATTGCAATGTGTTAACACACTTAAGGTAAAAATCAGCAGTAATTAATGTCTGTAGGAACACAGCAGAAAAGAACAGTAAAAATCCCAAAGCAAGCAAAGCCTCCTTGAGAAGCTAATGGTCAAGTGGAGAATTTACCAATGATATTCCTGTTCCCACACACAGTCGTAAACGTCAGGGATTTACCTCCCAGAAAACACACAGGCAAAACAGGTACATACATTGCCCTATTCAAGAGAATTGGGCAAAAATCTGGGCCCGGGCACTTCAAGACACCATGTATATATGAGGCATTGAAAGTAATAATAGTAAGAAGAGGAAGGTGGAACAAAGGAGAAATTCAAACCATAAGCTGGCAAGTGGTCCTGGATCCATCCCAGCAAACACTACTGGCTACAAAAAGCAGAAGGTCCCACCAGATTGCTGTGTGTTCACATAGTTTTGCTGCCACCGCTGCACGTTGCAGGTAGTTTTATCCATCTCTGGGAGAAAAAGGTCCTTGTACAAAAGTGTTTTCCTTCGCTGACATCAGATGAGCTCCTCCTTCAGTGGCTCGGTTTCCCCAGGAAGTGTGCCGTTCATCTCTGGGGAAGTCTCAGTGCCCAGATATCCTAAGAGGATCTCGCTGCGCCGCCGCGACAGCTGCAAAATATCCTCTGCCAGCAACTGCACTGTTGTGTACCTCACGTTGTCGAAGTCAAACATGTCCTTCAGATATTGGACGATCTGGTGCTGCAAGAAAAGGAGGGTTTACAGTCAGACTTCCTTCACCTGCCGGTACCAGCCACCAAGGGCACACATCAGCAGCTTTAAGCCAGCAGACAGGAGTCTCACACAGATGAGGTACACTAAAGCCACCTTACCTTGAAGAAACTGCAGACTTCAGATAGCTGCTGTTTGGGCCCCAGAAAACCAAAGGCTAGAACAGGACTGACATGCTCCGATACGGAGTAGAAATGAGAGATAAAGCCATCTGGTACCTGCCACAGGGAAGTACAGAATTAGTTGGTCTTCATTCTCAGACAGAATTAGCAGTTTATTCCATATCAGCCACCAACTTCCCTGCCAGAAAGCTTCAGTAACTGAAGTTAAGAGCTCTTTGGAACATCTCTTCCTGCAAAACTACATTTATCTTTCAGATCCCTTGAAGGATGACTAGAGCTTTCTATCTTCATCTTTCTAAGCTGCTATTTCAAGAGGAAAATGAACAGAAGAAAATGAAAAGCAATCACCAGCCAGCCTTTATAGCCTCTATTTATAATTTGCTGACCAAGCCAGGAAAGGACATGCAAATATCCAAGGCAGAGCTACTGCATGACAGCACCAGTAGAGCTTCCAGTGCTCTCATTTTTCTCTGTGCCATCGCAGGAGCCAAACCCCATCATACCAGCTGGCTGTTGGGATCAAGCTGAAAATTTGCCAGAGGCCACAGACCCTGTGGCAGAACCAGGGTTGTGAAATTGTGGCTTCCTGTTCCCCAGCTCCATAAACTCGTCTGCTGTGATACTTTAGGATGTCACAGATTTAAGTGAAACTCATCAAGTAATGGCTAATTAGGATCAGCAGCAGGGAGCAGAGCAGTGCCTGAACCACGCTTTTGCTGCCAGCAAGGAAAATACAATTCAGGAGCAGTCCGTTGTTGCTTGGGATCACTTGCAGCCACTCCTACAGTGTTATGAGCAGGAAGAGGGAATATCAGACAGGTAACACTGTCATTTGAATCCTCACATTAAGAAAAAGGAAGAATAAACTCTGACTGATTCCATAAAATACTGGCATAGCACTGGTGCAGTGAGCGCAGGACCCCAGGGCTCTAAAGCATCACAAAGAACGTGACTCTGTTCTACCACTTAAGATTTCATACTTTGTCAAGATCTATGTGTTCTCTTTTCAGCCTCAAATACACTAGATTCTTTCCCTTTGGATTCGTTTGCTTACCATCAGAAGCCTCCTTTTTGCTTTCAGAACTGACCAGCAAGCAGTTGCTAGAGCCTACAATTAACAGAGAGAGCCCATTAGTTACTGGGATTACTTAAAAGACCTCAAAGTTTACCAACACATTGTCATCAAAATATCAAAGTAGTGGCCCTTTTGTGCCAACAACTCTAAAATGACAAAATTGAAGTGAACTGGGAGCAGATTTAGCCACTTCAGATCCATTCCAGAGAAGCCAAAGGGTTTTTGAAGATTGTTAATATGATCTGACATAGTTGCCCAACAGCTCACAATCCCCTGTAAGCAGACAGCTGTTACAAAGTGTCATTTTATTCTCAGTCTATCAAACTAATCAGTCTTAAAAATACAGCTGGGGGGCAGGACTAAAGGAAAGCTTTGCAATCTGAGCTTCAGTGTCTGCTGAGGTACTGCCAGGATGAATGGCCACATGCTAAAACTCACATATTTTTCCCTATATCTTGACCTTTTTATTCTCATTCATAAAAATAGCTGCTGTCATCTTTTAACATCTCCATGGCATCACTGATAAAGATGCTTTCAAAATAAGGAAAGCTTTCCTGTAAACAGTTTCCATGCACAAGAAGACTGTTGTTTAGAGCTTCAGGAAAACGTGGCATTTATAAAGGGAGAATTCAGCTCAGCCGGGAAAGATGAGGTTATGCTCTTTTCTGGCCTTGGCACTGATCTCACACTCACACCAGCACTCCCCATCTCACACACCGTCTCCTTGAAGCTGTCGGACAGCCAGCGGTTGCGCAGCACAGCCAGCACAGAGGAGGGAGGGTTCTCCAAATCCTCAAAAGCATCCATGAGGATGAAGTCCAGCACAATATCAAAGAAGCTCATGCACACCACCTGTCAGGGAGCAGAACAGTCTGTAAAGGGAGCAGGTTTCAAAAAGAGACAGGCTTTTTTTTGTTTGGCAACCAAATGTAAAGGCTGAAGCCAATATAATCATATTTCAGCAGCGGCTCTTTCACTCCTGGGGCATTCCTAGATTTGCATTATAATAGAATCACAGTGGTTTAGCTTATAAGGGACTTTAAAGCCATCCAGTTCCACCCCCTGTCATGGGCAGGGCCACTAGACCAGGTTGCTTCAAGCCCCGTCTAGCCTGGCCTTGAGCACTTCCACAGATGGGAATTCCACAACCTCTCTGGGCAAGAATTATCTTCCAACTCCTCTGCAACTCTGTAAAGAGAATGTCTTTACCAACCCCTCTTCCCTCCAGCTCCTGCTGAGTGGTCGGCCAGGTCTCTTGCTTCAGGGCATAACACAGCATCTCCTCGTAGCTTTCCAGGAAAGCTTTGGGATTCTGGGAGAGCAGAGAAACAAAACAGAAGTTTGACTACTCAGATTTGAGCTGACATCAACATCACAGTAGTCACCAGCATTCAGATGAAGTTTTCTTCTTCAAACATACTGGACAAACTCTGGGTTGGGATGGGGGAACAAGTGTCCCTGTACTCAAGACAAAGCTTAGTTGTTACATTAACTTCCTACCTTTTCAGCTTTTGTCATCAGTCCTATCACCATCTGCTTCCCAACCTCCCCAAAAAACAGCTGATTGCTTTCATCCTCCAGCAGCTCCTGCAAAGGGAACACAGATGTCTCCTGTGAGAACCTACACACCCTCAAATTATGGGAGGAATTGGGAGTTGGGAGGGGAAAAAAAAAAAAAAGACGGGACATGAAGCAGTGCAATGATGCACACACCAGTGTCATTAACCTTTAATAAGCTGGAATCTAGGAAAAAAAACTGCACTCTCCATGAACATGCTGCTGGCAGCCATGTGCCATGGAAAGCTGGGAGCCTGGAGCCATTCTCACCTGGAATGCCTGCCTGACACAATGCAGCTTTGCCAGGAAATCCTGGTCACTGTAGCAGCCAAGGAGCTCTGTCCTAGAGGGAAAGAATTGCATAAATTCCAGTTCTTCTGATGTTGATGTTCCTACCAACTATGGTCCCCTAAAAACAAAAAAGTAAATTCCCAGTTCGTGGATAGGAGAAGAGAAGTCACATTCTCTTTATCCAGCTCCCTGGGGGAACAGAGGACCTCTGCCAGGCTGGTATGGGACTATGCCAGCCTCCCGGAACAATCACACTTCCTATCACTAACTTCCTGGGACAATTACTCTTTCTTAACATGTGAGTCCCTAACATTTAGGGCTAATTCCCCGGGAAGGTCAAACCAGCAGGAAGGATGCTGTGATTTTATGACCCCAAAGGGTTATTCTGGTTATGGGGCTGCTCAAAGGCAAACGATGTGTTCACAGTGTCCCAGGGGACACAAGGTCCCACAGCTCCAGCTGGCTCTTCACCTCAGTGTCCGGCATGCGACCTTCCCTTCTTTCACCAACTGCAGAGCTTCTTCATATGCTGCCACTGGCTTGGAAAGGTGGAATGGCATTTCCTCAAAGGGGAGAGAATCAAAGAGCTGTAGAAGTAACAAGAGACATGGAAAGAACAAAATGAGCTCATTAAATATTTGCAAATACACAAGAGACTGCACACAAGCAAGGTAGGCCTTCTTCAGAGAATCTTCAGCTAGCAAAGTTTGTCAGTGACAATTGTTTCATGCAAAGATATTTCTTTTTTCACCAAAAGCTGTCTCAGGTCTGACACAGCCGATATTCCATAAAATTTACACTACCAAGCCACCTTATGTTAGGTAACAGCACTTTCCTAGCTGTTATGACATGTTTTCTACTGTAGATAAGAAGATGACATGAAGTGCTGGTTGGAAAAGCCTGCACCATCCCCCTGATTAGAACGCCTTTCCTAACATCCATCATGAGCCTCCCAGCCTGGAGTTGTTGCTCTGTGTTTGATCATCTTCCTCTCCCAAGATGTGTTTGGCTCTGCTGCCTTTGTGCCTTCCCTCCAAGCCACTGGGCTGTGACACACAGCTGACACTTCAGTCACCTCTGCTGCAGAGAAGAAGGAATCCTCCGAAGCCGAGCTGTCTTCATCATCCGTGCGCAGCCGCAACGATCCATCCGCCAGTGGAAGCATTAAAGTCTTCTCTGGAGGAGAGAAAGAAGCCACATGTGTTGGACTTCATGGACCAACATTCCTCTTAGCTCCTGTGCTCTCTTCCACTTGCACTTTGTCACTCCTCCTTTACTTGGCTTACAGAAAAGACATAAAACCAGGCAGGAAATTGGCATTTTACTGCAGCCAGATGCCCTACCCAGATCCAGCAGCACGCTGTCTGACGGGAGCGAGGAGCCAAACTCTTCCTGGAGGTGGTAGGCTCGGTGCAAGAGGGACTCCAGCTTCTCAGCAAACTCCCTTTTCTGGGACTCCTCCTGGAACACACAGAAATGCCACGCTCAGCCAGCAGGGCACAGACAGATTGGACAGCACAAATATGGGAGGAAATTTTCAGTAAAAATGAGATTTGCAGTTTGCAGATTAAATGATTAAAAATAAAAAGAGAGAGGAGTCATTAATCCTACAATGCAGCTAATAATGCCCAGGGAGGGAAGCTTCTACACAGCCTATAATTTCTTTCTGGCTTTTCAGCTTCACAATTTTGTTTTCCTTTTAAAAAAGGAAGAAAGAACTAAAGAACTTTAACCTGCCACCCAGAAAAACAGGTATTTTAATAAATTATACACCACTTAATTCTCCTGCCTTTTGACTTTAGCCTAATTTCCAGGAGAAATTGCATCAGGAAACCTGCTACAAAGATAACAGGATATCCAGAAATGGATAACAGAGTATTTAGATTAAGGTGCTGGGCGTAAGCAAAGTTTGCTGTAAGCAACACAGGAGGATGAAAAAAAAGAAAAGGTGTGGGGAAAATAAGACTTAAACGGCATTTTGCCTTCATCCCCCTGTGTTTGCATGAGTATCTCACCCGGAAGACAGAAGCATTAACAAGAAGCACAAAATCTATTTTCATAATGAATCAACTGATTTTAAGGCAGTTTTAGAAACACTACAGGGCTCTTCAAGGAGAGCCAAAAACAACAGAATCCAGATTTGACTTGGATAAATATTATCCAGTACAAAAGACAAATGTCCCACATACCTAATACACCAGACTGTTTACAAAAGGCTGGGAACACTTTTTTTCCAGTGAGAACTCCTGGAGAGTTGGGAGTTCAGCTCCTTTCACAGTCCTGAGTTACGGCAGGTTCTTTCAGCTTTGTGGCTGTCACTGAGCCATTCTAGTTTAGATCTCCTTTAACACAGGTCTTCCCTCCATAGTCCTCAAGTCCCAGACAACCAGGGGCTGTCCTAAAATCCTGGCTTCTATAGCTGCAGGTTGAGTGAGGTACACATCTCCCTGCAGGAGTGCTGCAGGGCCACACTCAGCTCCTACCAAGTTACCACTGCTTTCCTCATCCACACATACACAGCTGGGCTCTGCTCTCCACCCAGCTCCCAGAAGTGACAGTGACCATCCAGATCTCCATTTTCAAATGCATTAAAAAGTTACAGAGACAACACTGCCAGCCAAAGCTGTGCTGCATTCATCACAGCCTTTTCTCACCACAGGCTGTGCCACGGGAGGACACGTGTGACAGTGAGTGACACAAGGCTGGAAGGTGGGTAGAAAAGCTGGGGAATGAGGGGGCGAGACATATTAAAAAGAGAAAGAAATTAAAAACACCCACTCCCATTGCATAAGGAAGCTGTAGATACAGACAGCTCTTAAACAGAGTCTGGCCTGACTCTGCCCTTAATTTGCTCTCCTTTTAACCTCCCGCTGTTACTGCTTCCAGTATCCAGGCTGGCCTTTCAGCACATGGGATCCTACCTCTGAAAGGTTCTCAGACATGCTCTCTTGCTGCTTCCTGCTGTCCCAGGGCACAGGGGTGCTGGTACAAGCACTGTCCCTCTGCCTGATGCTCAGTGCCTGTTCCCATTTCTGCAGGGCCTCCTCAAACAGCTCCATGCCTGGAAATGCAACCAAATACCAGCTGTGAGAGTCCCAGAGCACTCAGGAACAAAGAGATACAGGATGAGTCTTTGCTCACTCAGACAATCCAGCAAAGAGGGAAATCCCTCCCCAACTGAAAGAATAAACATATTCTATTTCTTTCCTGTTTAAATATGGCTTATTTTGGACTAAAAGGAGAACAAATTGGTTAAAACATTATTCATGTAACTTCCAAAATATTGTTCTCTGCACAAGATGAGCCTGTTGCTCAAGAACAGTATTTTGGAAGTAAATTATTCACTGACAAAAAAGATTTTTTTTAATTGATTTTTTTTAAGAGAAGATGGGATTTTTATTTGTGTTTAGGCTCAATGGAAGAACGGAAGGGAACTTTCTGTTAGAGCTCTACAATGAGCTGCTGATGCTCTGTGTCAATTCTCACCCCCTTCTTGCTCTCACAGTGATAAACAACCCCCCCAGGGCAATGACCTTGTACCTGCTTACCTTGAACATAGAGGCTTTCTGCACTGGAATCACCAATGGCTCCAGCATCTCCCATTGCCTGGGCCTCCCACATCCCTGGGGGTATTGGACTTGAGGAGTTGACTGCTACCATCTGCAGGAAGGGAGCAGAGGGCCTTTTGAATTCTCTCACAGTTAGAGATGTTAAGATCAAACAAACACCAGTTAAACTTCAGCAAAAAGGCATTTTCCTTCCCCGTGTTTCCCCTTGTGCTCCCCTGTATTGATGAGCACTAAAAGGAGAGCACTGATGGAGGAAACAGCCCAGGAAAGGTCCAAAGCAATCGCTACAAAGATTTTGACAGAAAGCTCATGCCAGCCCCAGCTGCCTGTACAAAAAATGCTGGAAATGGCAAAGAAGCAAGCACAGTCCAAACAAAAGAAAGTTTCCCAGAAAAAATACAGCTGAGGATTCCCCAGAGGGCAAGGGGAATCCTCACTCTTCTCTGTGTAACCAGACCCTCTCCTGGTAGGGCTGAGCTTGACAATCCACACAGCAGTGTCAGTTTTGTCCAATTTCACACCAGGGCATCAATGTCTTCTAAAGTCTGACCCAGTAAAGTGCTGAATTCAACAGTATCAGTGACCAGCATTTTCCTGTGCCTTAGAGAAGGATGTCCAAACATGAACCTGGTACCAAAAAAAGCTACAATAATCAGCTGACAGATGAATTCCTGCCCTGCCTCCATTGATCAATCCCTGTGGAATGTTAATAAATCACCTTGAGATCCAGAACTGCAAATCATCAGTTCACTGCTGCCAATTTACTTACTGGATAGCAAAGAGGAGCCCAGGAAGCGAATGAGAGCACAGGGAAAACCTGCAGCTGTGCAAAGGATGAGCTGTTTTTTCACCACATAATATGAAAACTGTAAGTACAGGGTCAGCCTATCTGTACAGAAACAGATGCCTGTCCACGGGGACATCCCCACCCAGGCACCAGCAGTGGAAAAGGGAATTTAAGGATTGCTTTTTATTTAAAGAGAAATAGAACTTCAATGATACAAAACCTGGACAGCATCTGTGTGAATTGAGAAGCCATGGGGGAATTACATGGATGTGAGTTCCTGTGTGGGGGAAAGAGGCAAGAGCTGGACACAGCTTGGGGCTCACTGTCACATCCCATCACACCCCAGTTCCCCAGGGAATGCTGTGCCGTGCCCAGCGCCGTGCCGGCACTGCCGCCTGCTGGAGACACACTTGGAAGCCAGCACGGATTTTGGCAACTTCTGGTGCTTTAGTTGTACTAAAAACAGCAATACCAGCGTGTGCTGTGGGGTGCTGGCACCCGACAGCTCCCTTCAAAGGGGTGATTTTTCCCTCTCCTTGCCCCAGCATTGCCAAGCAGCCTCTAAGCCTGGGCGATGATGAGGGAGGGCTTTGCAGCAACTCACAAAGGTTCATCTGTGTCCCCCCTGCTCCAACAGAACGTCAGGCTCTGAGCAATGGGGATGTGAAACAGGTCTCGAAGCCAACAAATGCTTCCAGTTTTGGTCTCACAAAAGGTAGATATAAGCACTGATGGCTTCTCCTGCCTGGTTAAGCCTGAATTACCTGTACTCATAGGCTGCTTTTTGGCTTTGGAGGAGGCAGAACAACTGGGCTATATTCTCAACCTGTGCTGTTTTGTGAACAGAGCTATCAGATTTTGGTAGTTAATTTGGTTTTAAGAACAAAGCAAGCTGTGAGCAGCCCTAGCACAGAAGGGAGGGGCTGCTGGGCCACGCAAACCCCCACCATAGAGGGAAGCAAACTAGCTCCCCATTGCTGTGAGACCCAGAAACAACCCAGCCTAACTCCTAGAGAGGGGCACAGAGAGCTCCAAGGAGTCATGGCCATGTCCCACAGGGAAATCCCTCCTGCAGCTCCTCCTTAGCCAAAGAACTGGCCAAGTAACCCTGGAGCTCTTGGCCACAAAAAATTGCTGTTTACAGGGAACTCTAGACATTCAGTGCAAGGTTAATACCAGGACCCACCCTACAATTACACTGCAATCTGTTCTGCTCCAGAGGCCTTGGCATTCTCCATGGGCCAGTACAAGCCCAAGGACTTGGTGATCTTGTGACAGGTACATGCACTCACATCTCCCAGCCCTGCTTCTCCCAGCCCTGCCAACAAGGTTCTTACCGAGGCGAGGCTGTGGGAGGAACTGGAATGTTTGCTGGGCTCAATGGAGGAAATCCCACTGAGCGTGTCGTTGCTCTTGCTGCCAGGGCTTTGGACTCTCCTGCTGGAGTATCCTGCAGTTGGGAAGGTCACAAAAAACAGGATTTTAGGCCCACGTGACTGCAGCAGGGAATAGGGAGGGGAACATCACCCTGTCCAGTGTGACTGTGAATGGGCAAAGCAGCATCCAATACCTAGAAATAAGCCACAGATCTCCTGTCTGCTCTGCTTTGCTCTGAGACTAAGAAAGCTGGCGTCAGTGGGGATCTGAGGCTGAGGAATGAATTCACTAATTATGGACAGCAAGATGCAAGTGGAAACAATCAAGAAAAAAGTCCTCCACCTTCCCTCAGGTCAGGCAGAACACAGACAATGCTCCCTTGATTTTCATACATTTCACCAAACAAATGCTTAACCCTGAAGTGCTTTGCTGAGGGCCTGGGTCAGTGTTACCCCTAAAATCAGTACAAGCAGGTGAGGAAGCTGCCAAAGGTCTGGAAGTCACCACAGAGCTGGATGGACACTCCCAACTCTCCAGCCTGGCCCAGGCCACCCTCCCGTCCCCTGAGCACAGGACACACACTGACATCACAAGATCAATGTAGAACCACATCACTGCATGCCTGGGTGGTTATTATTGGGGCAGCGTGGTAATGGTCCACAGGCTGCCCAGGTCCACAGGAAAGGGGATGGGAACTGCAAACTTCAGGGAAAACCTCAGGACACCTTTTCTTCCTGAGGACTATGAGCTCATAGTCTCTCCCTTTGCTCCCCAAACCCTGTGCTCATGCCACTGTGCTTCAGAATTCCCACTTCATTCCACACTGAAGTACTACACAAATGGCTGTGGTGCTTTCCTCTCCCCACACCTTCCCATCCCTCCCTGTACAACCTCTTTGGGGATTTTTCCCTTTTTGCGAGGCCAACCTTTCTTCACGGAGGAGACCCTCCTGGTCGGCAGGATGGGCACTGTGATCCCTCCCGGTTTAAAGCCACACTTGTCCGGAGCAATTTGCTTCTTTCGGCGGCGGCGTCGCTTCAGCTGATGAGCTGCAAGAGCCAAGGCAACCGTCCCCAGAGCTGTGGCAAACAGCACCTTGCGTAGGCCTGGAGAGAGCCGCAGCTGAGAGAAGACAGACTTTAAACACAAAAGAAATGGAAGAGCAACAATGAAAAAACAGTTCCACTGCCCATTTAAAAAAAAAAAAAATTTAAAACCTATGTTAAACATGAAGCACCTTGACTTTACCCTCCTATCTATACAAAACAGGCCCCCTGCTACACAACTAAGACATAGCAACAGAGAGACTGTGGAGCATTATTTTGACAGGATCTGGAGAACTTGGTCTCAATCCTCATTGTCAAAACACACTGCAAAATCTGCACACAGCCTAGGACATATGCAATCCAGGTTACCCAAATTCAGCTCTGAAACTCTGGTGCAAAACTCAGGTTTATTGCTTTAAGTGCTGCATCACTACAAGTGGGGAACATATTACTCTTCTTTAAAAGACAAGTCTTTTTTTAGCGCATTTGCTGAAGAGAAAGATTGAACCTGGGTGTTCTCCCAGGGAGGAATGTGGGAAGTTCTTTTCTCTCCTCTCCAAGCCCACTCAGAACAACTCTCTTCCACCACCCCGAACTCCCCCTGCAATTCCTCCAATTCCTCAAAGTGCCCAGGTCCCCCAGCACCACCACATTATGCCTTCATCTCATGCAGACAACCAGAGCCAGCCCAAGGAATGTGATAGGAAAACCTCTCCCGCTCCTTGTACCTGCCCAAACGTCGTGTAAACAAACACAGGGATCTCTGCCACGGTCATTGCCAAGGCCTGCATGATGGACATTCCCTCTGTCCTTCTAAATGCCATGTCTGCACGAGGATCTCGGCACCTTCAGGAGCTGCCACGGCAAAGGACACTTGTGGATGCTGTGTGAGCTGCTCACAAAAGAACCCAAGTTTTCTCTGACACGTGGCTCAGAGTCCTGGAGTTGGCCTTCATCCAACAATCCTCCTGGGGGTAGAGGGGAAAAATCGGGTGAGTGAGGGGAACACATGCCCTGCTCCTCCTTGCACTTCCCAAAACACACAGCAGGTTACTTGGAGCAGCAAATCTAAAACATCTCACCAACAGCAGCAATACCAACCACACAGGCAGATTCCCAAACTGCTCTACAGCAGCAGCACCCTCAGATTTGACAGCTCCCAGAAATTTCTACATGTACCAGAACTGCCTGCACGTAGTTGGAGAAATTTTGTTTGCAGTCCCAATACAAAAAAAGCCCCAATTATCCCAAATAACCATACACAGGTTTTCATTGCCAAAACACTGCTTTCACACAGATGTCTGTGCATCACAGCCTTGCTCAAGAGCCACCACCCAAAGGGGGTTTGCCCAGGAGGTTTCAATGCTGCCCGAGTTCCCTCAGAGCTTTGCCAGCGGGGCTGTGCAGGAGGGATGTGCTCCCGTCAAGGACAGAGCGACAGAAGGCACTGGTGTGTGACCCCAGAGCGACAGAGCCCTGCTCCCGCCGCACACTGCCCCGGGAGCACCTATGGAATGCTCTCCGGGAAGTGGGAGCCCGCAGGGACCAGACACCGGCCATGGGCTCTCCCCGCAAGGTTAAACACAACGTCCTAGCCACAGCACAGATGAGAAGAGCAAAGTGCAAGGATTTTTGGGCGCAGCAAACAGCCTGGGGGTTACCATACCGGGATAGGGAGTACAGGCACCAAGGTACCAAGGCAGCTCCTCTGTCTGGGTATCTCCCCCCAGCCCTGCCCGCCGTGGGCACCCGGCGCCGGGGGTTAAACCCACCGGCCCGGCGGGGAGCGTCCTACGGGACCCCTCGCACCTGCACTGCAGCACGCTGGGCCCTGCAGAGAGGGCTCCAGCACCCCCGCACCCCCGGAGCATCGCCGCACCCCCGACATCCCCCGCATCCCTGAGCATCCCCCCTGCGCCCTCAGGTGCCTCGCACCCCTGCGGCATCCCCGGGCCCTTCCCCTCATTCACGCCGGGGGCATCTCCGCCGCCCTCGCACCCGAGATCCTGCACCCTCCGCACCCCCCACCCCCATGACCGGCTTCAGCGGGGGGTCCTCGGCTCGGCGCTTCCNCGCCCACTGCCCGCGCCGCGCGCCATGGCCGCGGAAGGGCAGCGTCTCCTTCCCCTGCGCCGCAGCCCACTCTGCGCGGGGGCGGGGCCGCGCGGAGACTCCGCCCCCTTTCCCATTCCAACCAATCAAAGCAGAGAGCCACCCGCGGCGGCACCAATCGGAACGCTCCCGGCTCGGGGTACGGCGGCGAGCCCGGCGGAGAGGGAAGGGAAGGGGCGGGGAGCACGGCGCGAGTTCCTATTGGCGAGAGCTGACAGCTCCCCCCTCAGCCGCCGCCGCTCTTAAATGGGCCGTGCCCGCCGTCCGCCCGCTGTCCGCCGAGGCGCTGCCGGGGCGGACGAACGCCGTAGGAATTTGTAGCCCTTTTAAGAGGCGCGGAGCGGGCGTCACCCGGCTCTATAAAAGGCGGCGGAGCGGCGGGCGCGGGGGCAGCGGGGGGGGGGGGGGGGNTGCGGCCGGGGCGGCTCCGTGGCCACCATGGAGTTCAACGTGAAGAAACTGGCGTCAGACGCGGGAGTCTTCTTCTCCCGTGCCATGCAGGTGAGGTGGGGCGGGTCGCCACGGCAGCGACACCGCTTGGAGGCCGCGGGGCGGGAGGCGAGGGGGATCCGCGGAGCCAGGCCCCGGCGGAGCCCAGGCCCGGGGAGGCTGGAGGAGATGGAAGCTGGGTGGGTCCGTCTGCCTGAGCCGCAGCCCCCGGAGCATCACCCACAGATGGATCACCTCGAGAGCATCGCCCCCGGTGCGGGCTCGGGGAAGGTCCCAAGGGAAGAGCCCCGGGGATGGTGCTTGGGATGGGGAGGGGAGTGCGGGGGGATATTCGTGCCTGGGGTTTGTTGATCTTAAAGAAACAAAGCTGTGTGGTCTGGCACACGGCTGCTTTGTCCGTGCCCAGACCCACCCGGCAGGGGTGCACAGCTCTGGAACAGGTGCCCAGGGAGGGCATGGAGTCTCCCTCTCTGGAGACATTCCGAACCCACCTGGGCTCGTTCCTGTGTCACCTGCTCCAGGTGACCCTGCCCTGGCAGGGAGGTTGGACGGGATGATCTTCAGAGGTTCCTTCCAATCCCGGCCATTCTGGTATTCTGTGGAATGGTCCCTGCCGCTGCGGAGGCCTGGTGGAGGTGCCTTGCACCTGGTCTGCACTTCAGCCCCTCGGGAAGAGCAGGAGATCCCCGGGCCTGGGAAAACACTTGGGATGTCCAAGGGATAGGAAGGAGCTGCTGAGGGCAAGCAGGTCGAGTCTCACGGGGCTGCTGAGGCATCAGGACCATGCAAGGAAATGTCTGCAGCTGAGTTGGGGTGGGATGAGGTTGAATATTAGGAAAAGGTTCTCCCCCCAGACTGTGATGGGGCCCTAAACAGGCTCCCCACGGCAGTATTCACAGTCCCAAGGCCTATAGAGCTCAAGAAGCGTTTAGACAACACTCTCAGGCACTGGGGGGATTCTTTGGGCTGTTTGTGTGCAGGGCCAGTTGTACTTCAATGATCCTTGCGGATCCCTCCAACTCAGAATATTCTGATATTCACAATTTGAGATCAGGATCTTCTTGGGGATGAGGAGACCCCCCGCTGGAGCTGTGAAGATGTACTGCTCATGGGTACACATGAGCAGCAGACGTGCAGCAGGTGGTGAGATGGGGCTGCTGAGTGTATTCATTTCTTGGGCATAATAACTGGACTATTGCTCTTGTTTGGCCAGAAGAGGAGGGAGGCAGGTCAGAACCGGTTGGGATCCTGCCTGGAAAGTGAAGTCCAGCTGGTGACTCTGGGACTAGGCTTCTTGCTCTACCTATTGTGTGGGAGCTGGTAAACAAACAGAGCAGAGCTGCCTTGTTCCAGACCTTCTGTGCAGTGGAGTAATTCTGGCTCTCTTGAGAACTGGTCTCTTGTAAGCAGATATCACCTCCTGTAACTGTGCCAGTGAGTCATATGTTATGAAAAAGAGAGATATTAACTACAGGTGCAAAATAAGGAGCAGATGGAAAGCCTAAAGATGCCGTTCTCATGCAAATGACCTTGGATGCAGAAGAAATGCTGGAAAGAAATCTTGTGTTTAGAAGCCTTATTGTAAGTCTGATAAGTGTTTTTTAGCTCCAAGGCGTAGGAAGGAGACAGGCCTAGGAACAGTGTCTGCACACAGTGATTCCAGAGCAAGGAGGCGTTTATAAATCGTGGCTTCTGCCTACTACACCTACTCCACTATCTCGTACATGAATATTCATATTCTAATTACAGTAGTAATTTCTTGAAACCAAATGAGCACTGGCACTTGTGGGCAGTGAACAGGTGTGTAAGGAGGGGGAACTGGAAGGAAGGAGATCTCTGACACTGAAAACCACCTCATGAGGTATCACCACTGGGGGAATTCAGCCTTTTGGGTCCTCGCAGAGTCCTGGTGTGGGTGAGCCCTGCCCTGCCTTCCCCGAGAGCCACCAGTGACAGCTGAGGTCTGCTGTGGGCAGTAAGGGCTGGGTTTGTAGCACTCTTTAGCACTGCAGATATTCCAGGACGGGAATAAGCTGTCTAGAAAAAGCTGTTTTCTGTAGCATTTGGAGATGCTTCCTCCAGCTCCAGGCATTTAACAAAGTGATGTTTTACTGGAACTGCAGTGACTGGGAGATAAATGGACTGGCCATTATGTGCTGTTCCACTCAGACAGCATTAGCTCCTGCTGTCTGGCAGAGCTGTCTGACCAACACACAGGAGCTTCACTCGAACTGGAATTAGGGCTCATCCAGGGGGAAAGGAGACAGGGCATGGTCAGCACAACACCTCTGAGCTGGCTCAGGGCAGGAGCTGTTTTGAAACCTGTCAAATACAACCCAGCATAGGTGCAGGAAGAAGGATTTTGGACTAGGCTCCTCATGACAAAAAGGCCCCAATTGAAACAGCTCAAACCCACTGCTGCCTTTACATGGCTCTTCCTCGCTCAGGCACCAGTCACAGGACTCCTCCAGAAAAGCAGTGCAGACAGTAAAGGTGGGATAGGAAAGCAGAGGACAGCTCTGCTACCCTGGGAGTGGGGAACAAGCTTCTAGGCTTGGGCAGCTGCGAGGATATAGAGCTTGTGTAGTATTCAGCATCTCACCTGAGCATGGCCTGTACTGACACTTGCACTACCAGTTGCAGCCATCAGATCAGTATCCCCTGAGGGGATGTGGCCCCTGCAGACAGACTCCAAACAGGTTACTCTTCATCTTCACTTGAAGGAGGGCCTCTCTTTGATCAGATGCACCTTCCAGTTATCAGTAAGTGGGTCTGATCCCAAACCTTGGCCAGTAGAAGCTGTGTGGCCACACATTGGATGTCTGTGTTGTAGACAGGCTGCAAGCCAGGCTCTCTGAAAGGTCTGGAAGTAATTGTAGGTGTCTGTCTTTTGTCAGTTCCGATGTAAACAGGCTCTGGGTGAAAATGCCTAAGTGTGAATACAGCTTTTTGCTGCTTGTCCCCCTGCTAATGTCATTACTGAAACAGCTAGAGGCTGATTTACTCTATCTTGAAGCTCCTGCAGACAGACTCCCCCAGCTTCCTGAACTCTGGTGATAAAACAGACTTTTATCATTAGTAGATAAAATAAACCCTTTGCTTGCTGCCCTTACTGGTGTTCACACTTTAAAAGTTCAGAGAGCAGAAGGTGACCCAAGGAAAGTACAAGGTCTTGGTAGGGACACAGCCAGGACAGCTGACCTAAGCTGCCCAAAGGGATATTCCATACCACAGGACATTGCTGAGCAATAAAACCTAAGAGAGAGGAGGAGGAGGGACATTATTATAGAGCACATTTGTCTTTTGGAATAACCATGACATGTACTGAGGCTCAGCTTCCCGGGAAGTGATCACACATCACTTGCAGATGGGAAGGAGACAAGAAAATCTTTTGGCTTCCTTTGCTTCCACACACAACTTTTTCTTCATTAAACTGCCTTTATCTTTAACTATGAGGTTTTTCCATCTTATTTTCAACCCCTCCTGTTCTGCTGAGGAGGGAAGTGATGGAGAGACTTGGTGGTACCTCACGTCCAGCCAAGGTTAACCCACCACAACAGTGGTTTTTTCCTCTCCTGAATGCCTTGCTCATGAGTTAACCAAGCTGTCCCTGTTAATGGCTTCCTTCTGTCCTTTAGCACAGTTTCACTTGGCTCCCAGCCTGGCTTTCCTGACTCCTGGTGACCAAATACTTGGAGCAGACTCTGTATCTGGTCCAGAGCTGCTGAAAATCAGGTAGTTTTCAGATGCTGAGTGGCTGTAGCTTCTTTCCTACTGCAACCTTGTCCAAAGAGGGAGGCAGATTTGCTCAACTGATTGTGTTGTGCCTCTGATCAAAAGAGCAAATATTACTGTGTTTTGGGCGTTTTGGAGGCTTTGAAAAACCCAACAGCCTAAATCTACTGGCAGGTGCAGGAGACTATTCCTGGTTTAAATCTCCTGGCCCTGGTCTGATCTTTGTAATTTAAAGTGGAAAGTCATAAGTAACGTCCAGTTGGATAAAACGGGGACCCTGCAAGTGGTACAAGGGCCTGAACTCTGCCACCAGATCCTCTGCAAGGGGGCTGCAGCATACAGGCCTGGGCTTTTATTGTACTGGGCTTTTATTCTCCTCACTTTTAAGGAGAGGAAGGTGCTGATGCTTTCAGCAAAGGAGATACCATGGGCTATTTTAAAGCCTAACTCTGATGGCCTTTAGTCACAGGCCCAGCCTGTTTGATCTGTACCTGTAGTGCAGAGGGGCCCCTCCTGCTCAGCACTACTTGCTCACCCTCCTGACATCCCAGACGTGTGTCTGCCAACTCTCTTGGGGGAAGGGGCTTTTCCCCAAGCTGTGCATGCTTAGGGCAGCTGCCCTAGCTGCAGCCCAGCACATCCATGCTCCTTTTGGGCCTGTGGCTCAAGTGCTGCTCTCCTGCTGGGTCACCCTGTCAGCCCACCTGGGCCCTGATAAAGCATCTCTCATTCCTGCTGGCCAGCCAAGCCTCCCAGAGGAAACCCAACCTTTGGCTGAATTATTGATGTCCTGGAATGCAGCACAATTCTGCTCTTCCTGGAGAGTGAGACTGGTACTGACAAAAGGCTGCCCTGCATTATTAAGCACCCGCTCTGGGTCAGCTGCAAGGATGTTTCCTGCAGGGGAACAGCCTCTCAGCACTGCCACCTGGCTCATGATCCCAGGATGCAGATCTGGGAATTGGTTCGGGGCTATTGACCCACTCCTCGGGTTCTAGAAAACAAATGGGTGTAGTTCTGCCACAATAGGATGGAGGACCTGGAGGTTTTTTCTCAGCACTGCAACTGCCTGTGCTCTGCCTGCCTCTCTCCCTGGGGATCTGCACCAAGCCTGTAAATCAACTTGATGAAACCAAATATCACTCCCATTTGTGGCAAGCTGTTTTAAAAGACAGCAATGCTTCTAGACTGGGAACAGCAAGGTATAAAATACTCAGAATCTGTCTTTTTACAGTCAGGAGGCTTGAGGGTATGATCAGTTCATTTGTTCTGCATCTCTTGGTGTCACAGTGAGATCTTGTCAATCAAATTTCTGTGTTGTGAAAACAAATCCTCAGGAATAGAAATCCTTTACAGGGGAGTTCTGCCTGAAGTGCATGAGTAGCCAAATTCCATAAACTGCTGTTCTTCTACCCTTCTTCTCACTGGGCAGCCAGGTAAGAAGGGACCAGCAGCTGAAGCCTGTTGCCACCTAAAATCTCAGATTTCCACGTGCACCAGAGAAAAAAACGAGCCAGCTCGTAGGTCAGTGTAACTTACCTGTAACCTCCTGTGCTGGCTGTGCTTCCAGGAGAAGCTTCATCTGATCTCATGGCAGGCTGCTCCTGCAGAAGGTGGTCCTGCTCTCCCTGCACTTCTTGGCACATCCCCACTACTGCTGTGAAGTCGGGTGGGTTCTCTGATAGGTCTAAAAAGTCACATTAGAGGTCAAATCGAGCTGGATCAGCGACTCCCTGTGCACAGGGAGGAGGAGGAGGTAGCACTGGGCGGGAATAGCACCCAGTGCAGTCCCTGCAGTGAGGTACCAACCCCTCGAGGCTGTGCCTGTGTGTGTGTCAGCACATCCAGCTCCTTCAGGGGTCAGGGAGACACTGAGGGAATTAAGTGTCAGTGGAGTCACAGCCTCCCAAGCCTTGCACCAGCTTCCCGACCTTCATGGCCTGCTTTCCAACCCTGAAAGGAAGCCTGAATAAGAGATTGTTTTCTGGCCTGGCACTTTGGAGCCACGGGCTGTGACTGGGATTCCTGCCCATCCTCCCCTTCTGGCATAGCCCCCAGGCTTGCCATGATCCTGGTGCTGCCCTCAGCCTTTTTGCAAGACAAACAGCCTGACTTGAGATAAGAATTGAGTTTCTGAGTCCTGTCGAGTGCTGAGCTGTGACCCCTGCTCTGGGTTACACAAAACAGCCACAGAGGACAGTGATGCCAAAGATGCCACTTGTTAATAAAGCAAAGGACCCCAGAGCTGGAGTGGTTCAGGACTGTGGCAGTAGCACTGTGGAGATGTTTGAGGGCTTCAGCAGTGATCTGGCACTGCAGCAATGCTCTAAGAAGCTGACTCAATTCAGCTGATAAGAAACTGGGTTTAGGTTTGACAGCACCAGGGCAGATGCTGGTGCAGGATAAGCCTAAACTGCAGGAAAAAGAGCTGGACTTGAAAGTGAGATGAGGTCTCAAAACGCTGTCTGGGAAAGGGGGGCGAGAGAGACTTATCTTTGCATCAAAGAGTCTTGGCTTGTTTAGGAAAGATCTTAAACAGATGACTCAAGAATTGGTGCCAAATACCTGGGAAGTCCCAGTTTGCTGCATGGCAGTGACTCAGCCCAGCCTGGCAGAGTCTGAAAACAGCCCTGGGCTCCCAGCAGTGACAGAGGAAAGCAGCCTCAGCTGCTGAGAGCCATGTGTGACCCCCAAAGAAACCAAACAACACAAACACCCTCTCACCTTGAATCTGCTTTTACCCGTTGTCCAGCAATGGCCAGGGGACCATGGCAAAACCCAGTTAAAATTATGTGCCAGTAGCCAGGGGAGAGACCAACAAAGTGATCCCTGGTCCTCTGTTCCCAGTGGGGGAAAGTGTGACTGTTCTGTCCCTGAAACTGAGAATCTGTCACCGCTCGCCTCTGGCAAAGCACTCCACTGGCTGGAGCTCGAATCCTGCCAGACAGGTCGCTGTGTAAACATACCTGCAGGGCTTGTATCTCTCAGACATCTGGTAACAGGACTCCAAGGGCTGTTTGCCCCTGCTCTGGGCTCTCCTTATCTCACTTTGTTTCCAGCGTTGTGCTGGATGGGAAAGGAACAGAGCTGGCCAGGAAGCCTTTCAGGAAGGGCAGCAGACACCAGAGCAAGACCCCATGGAAGGGACATCTTGGCCCATCTAGAGCTGAGGTCTGGTGTAGGGAGGCAGAGAGGAGAAGGTACCAGTGGTAGATCAGATAGGAGCTGCATTTCAGCTAAGAGCTGTAGCCAGGCTTTAATCTTTGGCATCTGAATTTGCCAGTATTGCACAGTACCATGTCCTGATAATGCAGCAACAGCATCAGAGACAGTTAACAAGGGTTAAAGGACAGCTGGAGCCTCTGTAGAATCCCAAATAGCACAGCTGATCAAAGGGTCTTTTAGCATGATCCAAAAAGATGCTGCTTCTGTCAAGAGCAGGAAATTGTGCTTAAAAACACACTGAAGTTGGCCAACTTCACTGAAAGGAGCACATGGGAAATGGGGATGGGATGAGAGGGAATGGGCTCTTCTCTCAGAAATCCCTCAAGGAAGCAATGGAGGGTGTCCAGGCCATCTGATGCTGCATCTCCAGACTGACAAACCTGGTCAGATGTCACTGCCCAATGTGAAAACACTGGAGAGTTGCACAGCCTAATTCTCCCTGCTGTTAATTTTAAAAGGAATTGCAGATGGAGGGATTGTCCATTGCCATTATGAATCTGAGTGCTGGGAAGAGTTGGACAGTGTTATATTTCAATTCCCTGCTTCAGAGTGTGTCCCAGAAGAACAGTCACTTGCTGGAAGTGGTTTTATCTAAATCCTGACTTGAGTCTCCTGACTTGAGATGGCATTCCTGACCCCTTGGGTTTGCAGGAGGCAGAGTTGATCAGCAGGAGATGAAGGGATTTAGCACTTTCCCTCTTCTGCGTGAAGCAGTGGAAGCCATGTGCATATTTAAATAGATCCCTCACAACTGGGGTATTTTTGTAGTAGATCTTATTAAAAGTTACCTATTCTGGAACACCCCTCAAACCTGGAGTCTGTTTTTAAGTCGATGCTTGTTCTTCTCTTGGGCAAAAAATTTGCCCTCTTCCTTTGAAAAATGCCTGGGAACAAAGAATGGCACCTTGAAGGGTTTTTAGCTCTGTTCTAAGGTAGATACACAAGACAAAAGCAGCTTCACTGTCCCATATTAGCTTTATAACAAACTAAATTTGCTTTGGAAGAACAGACCTAATGACTGCCTTCTTCCCGCAGTTTACTGAAGAAAAGCTGGGCCAGGCTGAGAAGACTGAACTTGATGCCCACTTTGAAAACCTTCTGGCCAGGGCAGACTGCACAAAGAACTGGACAGAGAAGATCTTGCGTCAGACTGAAGTTCTGCTACAGCCAAACCCGAGTAAGTGCAGCTTCTCCTAAGGCTTGAAGGACAAATGTCACCGGCAGCTCAGTGGTGAAAGACATGGCCTCTGGCAGAGAGCCCTGTAGAGTTTTTGGGGCTTGGGAGAAACGTGTCTTTGCAGGGCCTGTCCTTCTTCCCTGTGCAGCTGAGAGCCTGGCAGTGCGCTGGGGCAGGGACACCTGCTCCTGGCACCGGTGCCTGCAGTCCAGTGCATCACTGAGGGCTGCAAGGGGTGGGCTATCATGAATCCCAGTTCAGGGACCCTCTTTCAACCTCCCTGGTCTCCTCATTCCAGGTGCCAGAGTAGAAGAATTCCTGTATGAGAAGCTTGACCGGAAGGTGCCTTCCCGGGTCACCAATGGGGAGCTGCTGGCACAGTACATGACAGAGGCAGCCAATGACTTTGGGCCAGGGACACCTTATGGTAAGTCAGCCTGGCTAATGAAGAAGTCCTGGGAATCCATCCCTTCCCAAGAGAATATCCCTAATACTGTTTTGCATTGAGATGTCTGCAGCAGGCTCCTTCCTGACCACACAGAGCATCTTTCTGCTCTTAAATCCTCAGAGTTGTCCCTTCCTGGGGGAATTTTGGGTTTCTTTAAGCAGCAGACCTGCACAGAGACACAGCCTTCACTTCCAACTGTCCTTGCCCCTGCCATGAGCTTTGTTCCTGCTCTCCAAATCAATAGTTGTTCAATAGTGAGCCCTGTTACAGCCAGAGCAGCTGTAACTGCATCTATAGCCAACACTGCCTAATCAACTCATGTTTTCTGCTCTGGTGCTTTTTAATTTGCTGCTCTGTTCCTGTGCCTCTGTTTTATGAGGCAAAGAAGGATCATTCTGCGCAAGCAGGTAGAGCAGTAAAATATATCAGTGGCATAAGTGCCTCAGCAGATAGATAAGATCAGAGCTGCCCTGGGAGCAGTGAAAAGACGCCTCAGGCCAACAGCAGAGTGAGTAGGGCTGGAGCTGGTGTGGGACAGGCACGGTCACCTTGCCCAGGCCAGGTACAGCTGTGCCTGTGTCCCCCAGGACAGGAGTCTGGAGGCTCTGGGTGAGTTGACTGAAGGCAACCCATGGTAATTGGTTTCTCCTGGAGCTGAAGGTTCCTGTTGTTGCAGGGAAGACTTTGATAAAAGTTGGAGAGACTCAGAGGCGCTTGGGAGCAGCAGAACGGGAATTCATCCGCTCTGCCTCCATCAACTTCCTGACCCCACTGCGCAACTTCCTGGAAGGGGATTGGAGAACCATCTCTGTAAGTGTGGTAGCAGGGAAGGGGAAGCTTGTCACATCCCTGGAAACAAGGAGGGCAGGGGGAGAGAGAAACAGTGCTAAGAGAACCCCTTTTCTTTCACTATGGCAAGGGATGACTCCATACCTCTCCCCTTAAAGAATGCAAGGATGAGGGAATACCAACCCTAGATCTGCTCGGGTTCCTCCTCTGATAGGGAAGGATTGCCAGCTGATGTGCATGAGAAAAGTAACTCATTTCCCCACTCCTGAAGCTTGTGGGCACCACCCATCACAGGCTGCCCTGTTTCCAGGAGGTTATCCTGTATCCCTGGCAACTAGCCCCAAAACTCTTGCTAAGGAGATGAGCATAGCAACGGATTCTTTCTCCCTGGCATGTTTTGATAAAGAAATAGATTTGATTCCTAGGTGATACCATGTCTCCTCCTCTACCCTGCGTCTAAGCAATCTGCTCTGACCCATCTCCTGTCCCTTCCAGAAAGAGCGGAGGATCCTGCAGAACCGACGCCTGGATCTGGATGCCTGCAAAGCCAGGCTGAAGAAGGCCAAAGCTGCTGAGGCAAAAGCAGCGGTAACTCTTCCCCACATTTCCCTCCCCATCCTTCTGGCCCCAGGGCTTGGCTCACATGGTCAAAAATTAGGTTACCCTGCTGTGTCCTGTCTCTGGCAGGCACGGGTTGGGGAACTCCTCATCTGGGATGGAAGGGAACTGGGAGCAGGAGCCATGTGCCTGTTTCTGAGATGTCCTCCCTTGGAGGAGTTGTTGAAGCAAACAGTTCTGAGTTTCCGGAGTTTGGAAATTTGCACTTGACCCAGGCTCCTGCCTCCTGACTGATCAGGGTTGTTGGATGAGTTGTGCTAGTAACTACAAGGCTGCATCTTCTGAGGACTTGCTAATTTTCACAGGGGATCTCAAGCCAAGCCAAGAGAGAGCTGAGCTGGGAGGTGCACTAGGGAAAGGCTGCTGGAGCTCTGCAGCAGTGCCAGCCTGTCAGACTAGCTAGGATTCTGCCAGCTCCCAGGCAGGAGAGCTATGGGAGCAGGTAAGGGGTGGCCAGGGTCAGACTGGCTACAAGGTCCATCCCTGAGCCTCTCTGCTCACTCAGTTCATGGTGCTCTGGTTACAGGCTTGTCTTGCCCTCTGGCTTTGGGAAATTCATCACCCTGGGCACTGATGGGTTCCCTGGAGGGCCTGGTTGGAGCTGGTTGTCATCCTGTAGAGCTCTGGCTGTTGGCACAAGGACCTGCCAAGTTCTACTTCTGCCTTGGGGCCAGGAGTTTAACTGGCAAATGTGTGCAAGTCAGAATCACACTGTCCTTGTCAGTCAGTCTCTGGGATGCACTGGGATAGCAGCCCTGCTATGAGCCTGTTTCTAACCGTCTGCCAGCTGGGCCTCTGGCCTTGTCTCTCCCTGGATAGCCAGTTCCCAGGTGTTTTCTCTTACCTCCAGCTCCATTTACATCCATGGCAGATGGGGAAGCTGTGCTAAGCTCATCAGCCTCCATCAGCAGATCTGACAGGACAGCTGTGAACAGCAGTAGTAGCTGCCCTTTTAAAAAAGCCTCCTCTAATCAGTCAGATCCCCTAGATCCTCTGTAAGTCACTTCAGGAATCCCCACATTCCCCTTCTGGAGGGGACAGTGCCCCCAGTCTCAGGGGGAACTCATGGCCATTGCTTTATCTTTAAGCTCAGATCACAGCAGGAATTCAAATACCTCCTGTGCTTTCTCCCTTTCCACCCTCTTTACCTTGCTTCCTACAGGAGGTGGTCCCAAGGCCTCTCACCTGCATACACACCCTTGGTTGAGAGACTCCCCCGTAGCTGGAAAAGAAAAACTTTTTTTTCCCACTGGAACTTTCTGGTTGCCCCAGACAGGTACAGAGCCAATCCAGGCTTTCCAGGGTGTTCTCCCCAGGCCAAGCCTCAAAGCAGCAGAGTGGCTGAAACACTGACCACAACAGCAGAGCAAATTCAGCTGCTGCTGTGGGGACCCATCTCTCACCTAGCTCAGCTTAAGGGTGAGGTCCCTGAGCTCTGGGTGCCTCCCTGACTGCTGGATGACAAGATGGAAGCTCCAAGCACTGGGGAGAGCTGCTTCCTCTGCTCTAGACACCTCATACTAGATCACAGCATTCCCTGTAACATGCCTGGAGTCCTGTGTCACACCTCCCCATCCAAGCTGAAGTATCCCAGCTCTCCCAGCTCACCTCTCTCTTGCTGCTCTTCCCCTCTGTAGTGTAAATTTGTGTTCCCACAGCTTCTGTCTCGTGATGCCCCTCGGAGTGCTGCTGCCCAGACCCGTGAGCTGCTGTGGAGCACCTGGGCTTGTGCATTTCCCACGGACCCTGTGCTTTGTCCTTCCTGTTGATGCTGTTTTGTTTACTAACCTTTTTGTTTTGTTTCTTTGTAATTTGCTCAGTGTGAGGGAGATGTGAGTATTGACTGTGCTAACAGTGCTGTGATTTTTTTTTTTCTTTAACACCTCTCATTGTCTCTTTTCCATTTTTGAAAAGAAAATTCATATCTCCTTTGTCCCATTGGGACTGGCCCTGCAGCATGTTCTGAGCGTGATCAGGGCTGTGGCTGCCTGGGGAAGGTGCTCCAGAAGGAAGGGAGTGTCAGAGACCTGCCTGCAGCCCCTCTGGAGCATCCCTCAGGTCCATCCACGCTGCCTGCAAGCAGTGCTCAAGAGAGGCAGGGGCTCCCCTAAAGACCCCCTCGGGCTCCTCCGGCTGCAGGCAGGAGGAGGTGGGGTTGGGTGGCCAGTCCCTCCCTGGAAGGGCAGCCTAGAGACAATGACAGGCAGGATGATCTGGTTGTGGTGCTGTTCTGCCCCTTTTCCCCATTACCAGAGTGGTAGGGGGAGGGAGAGGATCCCTTTTGACCACTGCTTGCAAATACAACTTCTCCATGCACAAAAGTATTAGAGAAGCTTGCCTCCTTCATCCCATGTGCTGTGACTAGTTTTGGGACTCCCTGGAGACCAGGGAATGGGAGGAGAGGTTTCTTCAGTTGCTCTTGATCTTTAAAAAACAAAAAGCATAAGCAACTCTTGCTTTGAAACATCCTTCCTCCCCACAGGGAGGAGTCCAGCCCACTTGCTATGCTGGCCTCAAATCCACTGGTGTGTTTTTCTCCCTATATTCAGGTTTAACTTGTAACAGGAATTGCTCCTCCTTATTCCTTCCTCCAGTCATCCCTAAAACTCCTAAATGGTATGAAAAAAAAAAAAATGTTGGGACTGCCTGACTGCTCTTCTACACACTGGTCACTCATTCCAGCTGGCTGCTCAGGGCCCAGAAAAGTGGGTCAGTGTGTATAAGTGGATCTGGGTGACTACAGGGAGATTAACCTGGGAGAGAGAATGAGGGGCTGGAGGGGATTAATGCCAGAGCTGGGATCCAGCAGGACTGTGCCAGCCCTGCACAGCAGCCACTGTAAAGGCTGGCCAGGAGGATTCCTCATGTCAGGCAGCTCAGTTTGTCTTTTCAGGTAGTGCTACCCACAAAGGCCATCCCAGGAGCAGGCCTGGTCTTAACTGAATAAAAGCACCACCTTATGTGGTGGTTAATGAGCCCATAACTGTGTGGGAGTGGACTGAATCCATTGCACTTCCAGTGAGGAAACTGGACTCCAGAGTGCTTAAGTCTTCCTGCCCCAGGGCAGAAGTTTTGCAATGGAGAAGGTGGCTTGGAGGTTTCCTGCGCTCTGGGATGAAAACTCCTACACTGTCTTTGGCTAGGCCTGGCTTCGCTAAGCCATGTTCCTTCCTGAAAACAACAGATCTGGCTCCATTAGGAGGAAACATGGCTTGAAGAGAGTGAGAGTAGTAGAAGGCACTGTGGAAGGGATGTTCCAGTGCTAGTAAACACTCCTGCCTTAAGGGCAAGGTCCTGTACAGTGACTGTAGGCAGGAGACAAGGGGAAGGAAGGTCCTGCCCATGGGACTGAGCTGATGCAACAAGAGCAACCTACTGGCTGTAAGGGAATGGGTATGCCCTTGGGATCGTGCTATATGAGCTGATAGCTCTAAGTACTGGCAGAGTTTCTAACAGCAGGAGAAACTCTGTTCGAGTACTGCTGTTTGAGAACCAGGTGTGACTGCACAAGCCAGTCCACCTCCCACTGCGCAAGCCTGGCCTCCACATTCCACTGCTGAGACATTGGGAGACCTCCCTCCTGCCTCTCACCAGAATCTAAGCAAAGCTCCTAGCACAGGCAGGAAAAAAGCCACTGGTCTCTTGTTCCACCCATCCCCCAGTGACTCCTGTTGACTCCTCTGGTGCCTTGTACATGACACTCTATTCCCCCCCAGGCTGTGCCTGACTTTCAGGAAACCAGACCTCGTAATTACGTGCTCTCCGCCAGCGCATCAGCGGTAAGATCACCTACTCCTGGATACTGCCTCCTCCTAGATATTGCCTCTCTAGCCTCTTCCTGCCCATCTCTCTACCTGTTGTAAACTCAGACCTAGTGCTCTGCTGTTTTCAACATTTTAATGTGACATGGGCTGCCCAGGTTCTGACTTGGCCTCGAGGATTCACATCACTCCTGTGCGGGTGCCTGCTCGGGGTCTGGCCCTTTGCAGCTGGGTTTGCTTTCCAAACCAGCTTCCCTGCCGGCCCTCTTCCACATTTCTAGTGGGGATCTTCTGATGGGTTTTTATTGCTAGTGGAGTAATTGAGAGGAACAAACCTCCAAGAGTGGCCTTTCTGGATGGTTCCAGCTGTCCAGTGGCAGTGTCACACCTGTGACTGCCTGATCTGTACCGTGGTGTCAGAGGCTTTGTAGCTGGTCAAGAGAAGCAAAGGTGGAGGAATCTCTCTGCCACCAGTGTCAATAACAGCGCAGGCTTTTCTATTCTGCAAACAGAGGTTACTGTTTCATTGTGTTCATTGGCAGCTGTTCCACAGCCAGATGTGCCTGGGGTGGGTGAACAGCCTGCTGCGTCTCCGCTCTGTTGCACTGAGTGGATGTGGCCAAGCAATTGACTTCCCATGCTGTGTTCATGGCTCCCCATTGCACAATGTCACATTTCTCGTTAAAATGTTGAAAACTGATCATCTTGCTTCCTAACTAGCATTCAGAACAACACTGATGCCTGCTAATAGAATAATCTGGAAGTGCTGGGGAGTGAGATCTGCAGATATGAAAAAGGACAGCCCAGCCTTCTCAGAAACAAAAACCACTATGGAAACCAGCTGGATTTGGTTAATGGGAAACCCATCCCATTTGGAGACAGGTGTGTCTGAGCTGACAGCATCAGTGTTAGTTCCTAGGGCAATCTGTCCTGACCTTGGAGAGCAATGCTGGGATCAGAAATAGCTTTGCATAATACCTAGAAAACAATTTCCATCGGTCCCAGGCTCAGTGATGAGAGTCCCGCAGAAGCAGCTGATACTGATGATGCTGCAGCAACTGCTCAGTTCTCCTCTCTCCTAGTGCAGCTCAGAGCCAGCTTGTGGCTCTGGCTTTTCCCTTGGGAAGGTCTGTTCCAAGGGACTGCAGTTAAGCTCTAGGACACCCAGAGGAGAGAAACTAGGCTTTCCCTGCCTCTGAATAGACATGGGTATCCTGACTATTCCCCAGGGCTAAATCACACCTGAAGACAAGCATTTGTACAATGTGCATTGGCATCTCATGGAGTGCCCAGACACTCAGTTGGACACATCCAGCTCTCACCAAAAAGTACCTTGATCTGCTTCTGCCTTATTGCAAAGCTGCTCTGGGGAGCAGGTGCCACATAAAGGAACATAACAGGAGAACAGATTTTGTGAGGACTTTTAGCCAACCCTGGGGCATCTCTGCCTAGTTCAGTGCTCCCTCATCAGGCTCTGCTAGTGCTGGTGGCACTGGGCAGCAAGACCAGGGCTCTGGGAGAGCAGCCAGCACTGACCCCAATCAAGTTTTATGATTGCACAGCAGGGCCTCCTACCAGGAGTGCCTGTGGGAAATGTGCTGGCCTGACCAGTACCAAGCCTTGTGGCTTCCAAAACTCTTTCAGAGGCTGCAGTTGGTAGGTAAAGGGCCACCTGAAGCTCAGCTGCACTGGTAGGGGTGACCTAAATTACACTTTAAGTCTCTAATTAGCAAAACACAAGCTGAGCCCAAGCTGCTCCCCAGCTCTGTACAGGCAGGGCTGCTTTGCTGCAAGCTCTCTAATCCCAGCATTCATCGCAAGGGGTCAGGCACTGCAGCAAGGTTGGAGCTCTTCATCCTGTTGCTCTGCTTTTCTTCCAGGCCAGAGACCTTGTGCTACTTCTTAGTGTGCACTGACAGTGCAGAGCAGTGGCTGCTGCTCACCTCACTCTTGAGCTTGGCTCCCTTCTGGAGGGAGGGGTTGGTTGTGCCCAAGGTAACAGCTTTGTCTTACAGGCAAGCAAACAGGTCAGCTCTCTCCTGGACCACATGCCCTCAGCAGGGCTCTGATTTGGATTCTAAATTTATGTTGTTGGTTTTTGGAGAGGTGGATAACACAGTGCTTTTATTTTTTTTCCCCTTCCATGACAGGAGGGCTCAGATGAAATTAAATCCAAGAAAAAAAGCACCTCCCTTGTTTTGTATGAGTTGGAAGCTGAGGAGCCATTTCTCCTCTCTCCCACACTGACCTTTGTTTTTGTGTAAGAAGGCGTACGTGGGCTGTGCAAGCCTAAATATTCTTTTCTCTTAGACTCTGCTGTGCGGTGTACTCCTAGGAATGATTCCAAGAAAAAACATATTGAGTACCTTAAAGAGGATTCCTCTGGCTTGAGCTGGGGTGCAGGAAGACAATAGCAGATCATGGCCTTTTCTGCTGTCTGAGCCATCCAAAAAGGAGCCATGCAGAGTCTTAGCCCAGGGACAGATCTGGGCAAAGCTGGACTGTCCCAGAATACCACAGGGTCAGATCTGGAGGTGGCACAGCAAAGGCAACAGAAGAGAAACAAATCTGGCTACACATTCAATGGATGCTGAACTGATTAAATGAGCCCAACATGGCTTAAGTACTGTCCACAGTGTCTGAGCAGGAAGGCCTGGGATCAGAGGGAAAGCTTCCCCTTGCTCCTGTAGTAAACCTTGCTCTAAAAACATGGTGGCATGCTGGCAAAGGCCTTGTGCCAGAGAAGCAGTTCAGGATTCTCAGCTTCCTACAGGATGCTTCTACCACCTCCTTCCAGAGTAGGAGCTTTTAGAAGGGGAAGGGACTTGTGTCCCCACATGTGGCTGAAACTGGCCCAGCCTTACTCCAACCAGTTCCTGATATGCAGTAACAAAGCATCCCTGTAAATGTCAAAGAAAACACCCACTTCAGCACCCAGACCAGTACAGTAATTCTGCTCAAGTAAGAGATGCCAGTCAGGCTACATACCACGGAGCAGGAGGCAATCCCAGGAGCCTAGCAAAACACCTTCCTACTTCAGCCCCTCCCCAGCACAGGCAGATCCTACAGGTGCTCCTTATAGTGGCTACTGAAGTGTCTCTGCACCTGGGGCTCCCACAGCCCACCTGAGGACAGTTGGTGAGCAAAGCTCAGTTGGGAGAGCCTGGTCCAAACAGAGTATGTTCTCCCTCTGTCACCCATGTCCAGCACAGATGCCCCCAGGGCAAATTCAGCTGTGTCTGGTGACCTTCCCTGACCTGCAGAGGTGACACTGGGTGGTGGTGAAGCACAGGGGTCATTCCCCTAGCCCCACTGGTGTGGGTGTTGCAGGCAGGCTGCTGTGCTCCCAGATCCAGGGGGATTTCACATTGCCAGGACTGAGGCAGTAGTTGGCTGCTGAGCAAAGGCCAAGCCAAGGATCTCTGTGAAGGATCAATGTGTTTTTCTGCCTCCTCTCTCCCTTTGCAATGGCTGTGTGTGACTTCTGTTCATTGTTTCATGTCCTGAAGCCAGATCCCACAAGCAGCTGGAGGTGTCCAGTGTTGTGCTGCCCCAAGTCTGCCCCTGTGGGGAAGGAGAATAGGAAGGAGTTGTGTGATGTTTTGCTTGGCTCAGAGGCAGCAGCCAGCCCCTGTTTCCTCCTTGCTGTGGCTAAACAGGCCTGTTGGCAGTGCAGGCTGGGTGGATTATCCCACTAATCTGAGCTCTCTGGACCATGGATGAGGAACACTGGCCTCTGTGCGGCCTGAGCTCAAAATGCTCAGTTGCCTCTCCGCAATCCTAAAAGAAGGGCTGTCCTTCAACACCAACCTCTGCAGCTTCAGCAAAGTGAGCCTTGCTGTGCAGAGGACTCTGCTGTTAATCCTTTTTTCCTGGAGCCTATGGAATGCAGTGACTGTAGCAGCCCTGGCAGGGAGCAGAGCTGGCATGCTGCTGGCTCTGGTGGCATGAACTTGCTCTCCCATTGTGAAACTGAGTCGAGGGTGCAGGAATGAGAGGAAGGGACATGGATCTGGCAGCTGCTGCTGGGTGAAGGGCTGGCTTGTCCCTGGAGTTGGCCTGCTGTCCATGGAGCGCCTGTTGGTGTTAATGCCGAGTGCTTCGCGACGTCTCCAACACTGATTTCCTTTCCTGTTGCTCTGTGGTCCCTACAGCTGTGGAGCGACGAGGTGGAAAAAGTAAGTATCCAGCTGGAATTGTGCTCAAACCTTCTGGGAGTGTTTAGGGGATGGGGGTGCTGTGGAACCCTTCCTGCTTGCTGGCAGGGGACGATCAGGGCTGCTGCCGTTGTGTGCCCCAGCCCTGATCCCTCTGTGTGGCTCAGTGCAATGACAGCGGCTTGGGATGAGCCATGGGCCCATTGGCTGTCCCTGGTGGGAGACACTTCCCTGGCATCCAGGCGTGTGTCTGTGTGTGGTAAAAGGAGGCTCGGAACACTGCACTGTGTGACAGGAGCAGAGGTGATGCTTGAGGTGTGACCCAGCTCTGCTCCTGTGGCCAAGGCTCTGATCCTCCCTGTGGTAGCCCCTGGCCTGATCCATCCAGCTGGCTCTACCCAGGGCTGGAGCAAGGACAGAGCCTTTCCCGTGCACAGCCCCAGCTGCTGCAGGGAACAGCTCAGTCGGGAGCGGGGGGAGGTCTGAAGCCTCATGGAGCTGATTCTGGGTGAGCTGCACTTACCCTTCTGATCCGTGGAGGCTCTGGAAGGGAAGTGTGACTTGTCCATGAAGATGGATGGAGGGCTGAGACCAAGGTGAGCTCTGAGGGGAGCTCCAGCACAGAATGGAGCTTCCAGAGACACCTTCTGGGATCCTGTTCCTTTCACACCTCAAACACCCCCAGCAGGCATTGGTGGCAGAAGTTCTGTGTGCTGTGCATGACAGCAGCCTGTTGCTGCCTTACTCCAAAGACATCTGCAGAATGGACTGGCTGTTCCTGAACCAGCTCTTCCTGTTCTTTAAATCCTTTGGTCCCTCAACCAAACAAGCTGGCTACAGTCAGCTATGAGCATGCAAGGAATCTGTTCCTCTGTCCTCTCTCTTTGGGTTATTCTGCTTGGATAGACCAAAGTATGCAAATAAATGTCTTGGAGAAGCACAAGACTGGAAGGGGCCTCCCAGATCACCATCCAGCTCTTTATAGGAAACTACATCCTGCAACTGCTCAGAGTTGGAAAGGGAGAGGCAAATCCCAGGCAGCACTAAAGGCAGCATCCCCAAGAGCTGGGTCTGCCTGGCACAAGTTTAAATAGCTCTGAATACTGAAGTCTCAGCCCCTAGGAGCAAGAATCACTTGGTGTTTTGAAGGCATTGCACTGGTATTACCTGTTAAATTCCCCCTTCTCCTTTAAATAATCCCTTTCATACAGAGGATGCAAGAAAATAGATCAGTTGAGTTGCAGCTTGAAATAGACAAATCTGATTAAAAGACAGTCAAAGCATTTGTTGTAGCCTGGCTCTACACTGGTAATGCTGGTACCAGATTAGAGCTGTGCTGGCCCCAGCAGCACCTCCAGCTCATCCTGCTGGGAATACTGGGTCTCTTCAGGGGTCGTCAGAGGAGGGGTCTCCCTGGTAGCCTCTGCTCTGAGACTGTCAGCCTGGCTGGATCAGTCCTCTGGGCTTAATTCCAGACGCCTGTCTTGGGCCAGCATGGTCAGGGCATTCCCAAAGCAGCAAAAGGAACCCCTGCAGCAAGGCAGCTCTCTGATGGCTGCACCCTCCTGGAGGAGGGGAAAAGGTTCCCTTTCCAGTGAGCTGGAGCTGAGTGGGTGTCACTCTTCTGTCAACCATCACAGCACATCCCAAGAGGACTCCAGCACTGGTGTTAAGGAATACTGCATACTGGAGAGAACACATGGGCCTGCTTGTCACCCCCTTCCATCAGCAGGAGGGGAGAGCTGGCACCAGAACACTTGGCTGCTCCAGCACTTCTGGAAATCTCCTTGCCAGGATCCACCTGGGTATTCTGATACTGCAAAACTGCCCCAGTGTAAATGCACTGTTTGGTGGTGGGGGAGAGATGGGTCTCCAGTGAGTCTGTCTGAATTCCCAAAACCTGCTGTGGAGCTGCCTGCTATTCACCAGTTTAATTCCTCCTAGCTCAGAATCAGTAACTAGCCCCAAAAGAGACTCTTGGGTAGAAGTTGGATTGGGATGTTCATCTCCATTGCAGATTTAATTAGCAGCAGCAGTTTGGTAAATGCTGCCTGGCCTTTGTTCTGTGGTGATAAAAAAGAAACCACTGCACTTCCAGAGAGAAGCCTAGAGAGGTGTGACATTTCTATGCCTGCAGGTGCAGAAAGAGGGGATTAAAGGGACCGGAGCTGGCATGGGACTGGCTTCCACATACCTCAGGATTAACAAAGGAGCTTCCCTGCTTGTTGAGCTGCTATTCCATCACCTGCAGTGATCCAGTGTAGGATTAAGAAGGAATCAAGCTGAAATGCAGCCAGAGGTCTCTGGGATCCCAACCCAGGGTTTCTTGTGCCTGCTGCTCAGTGTCACAGCTGCACGTGGATCCTGCAGCACCTCTGTCTTGCTGCCAAAGGGGGGTGTGGAGGTACGAGGCTGCAGAGGCAGAGCAGGGCTCCTGCCTTGTGCTGCCTGAGCCCCATCCTCTTTGCAGGCGGAACACGAGCTGAGGCTCACCCAGACCGAGTTCGACCGCCAGGCAGAGGTGACCCGTCTGCTGCTGGAGGGGATCAGCAGCACACACGTGAGTCCTCCTGGGCACCCGGGGGTGACAGGGACTACAGAGACTCTTGGCTCCTGCCAAGAGGATCACAGAGTCCTGCATGTGGAATAGAGGTAGAAGAGGTGGTAAATTTGGGGTACCTCAGGGGGGTAGTAGCAAGAGAGTTTCTGTGCCTGCTAACCAAACTCAGTCAAGCTGATGGTCCTTTTCCCTCCAGGTGAATCATCTTCGCTGTCTCCATGAGTTTGTGGAGTCTCAGACCAACTACTATGCTCAGTGCTACCAGTTCATGCTGGACCTGCAGAAGCAATTGGGCAGGTAAGACAAGAGACTTCTTTTACTTCTCTGAGAGTTATTGAGCTCCTTACCCTCAGCTCAGGGCTCCTTCCCCCTCCCACATCATAATGTTGGGCAGAAGTTATAAAGTGCCCTCACAGCTCTGACAGAGCTTCTGAGTTTACAGAGTGGTGACCAGTCCTGGTGGTGGTGGTGCATTTGGAGCAGGCTTTGCTGTTAGCTTTTTACATTCCTCTCAAAGCACAATGGCCATGGGAGTTTGAACATTCTTCCTCTAAATTAGTTAAATCACATGGGATTCAAATTCCTGTTGCCAAGCAATGAGCCTGAGCATGCTCTGCTGCAGCAGTAACAAATCCCAGATTCCATATTCCGTGCTGCTGGCTGCACATCCCATGGGGTGGGCTGGGATGTTCTGTCTGGTACTGTCACACCAGTACTGACCCAGGAGGGGCTGTTGCCTCTATGTGATCACTCACAGTCCTGTTCATTCTTTTTCCATGCCTGCAGCTCTAAAGGAGAAATGTAAGTATGATATTGGCCAGGATGAGCTCTGAGGGCTCTCCTCCCCTCAGTGACTCTGGGGTCTCTGTGATCACTGCCAGGGCCAGAGCTGTACCCCCTTAGATAACTGAGCCTGAGCTCCATTACTGTCTCTCTCTAGAGAGCCTGCAAAGCCTGGGAGCCTCCAGCTGTGGCATCCAGTTCAACAGCAGCAATGCCCATCCCTTTCCTGAAGAATTAGCAGGCAGAACAGGTAACACAGACTGTGTGAGAGCAGGGCAAGGACACAGCACAATGGACCCAGTCAAACAGAGCCGAGAGCAGCACCTGTCCAGCCCCCTCTGCAGTGTCACATGTCAGGCTGCCACCTCTGCAAGTCGGTGAACAGGGCACTGGAGTGAAAACAGGCAGACAAGTGTCACTTGCTGCACAGTCTCACCTAAGAACTGAGGGTGTTTCCCCACATGAAGGGCAGTGTGGGTATATTACAGCTGGGTATGTAGGCTGCGACTCTTGAGTATCATCTCTGCAGCGCAACTGCTGAAAGGAAGAGCTCATGGTTCCTGAGGCTGGAGCCTCACTGAACTGTGCTTTTTTGTCCTGTGTAAGATTTTCAGGCACATTCGTAGGCAACGCAGAATCTGCATCTCCCGCAGCCGCTACCTCTCCTCCAGCTGTCGCTGCTGCCACGCTCCCTGCTGTGCCTACAATTCCAGTGGTGCCCACAATTGTTGGGGTGCCCAACACTGTGGCAGAGGGTGTGCTGAACCCCAACGAAGTCAAGCCTCCTGCCAGTGGGACACGCAGGGCCAGAGTCCTCTATGACTACGAAGCAGCTGACAGCACCGAGCTGGCACTTCTTGCAGATGAGGTTGGTGGCTTTCGTCAGTGTTGGATTTGGCTATAACTGCCCAGCAGCCCGTGGTGTGCCCAACAAGGACTTTGGTTCCTTTTCCTGCCCCTAAAACCTGCTTTATGAAACTAATAGAGTCTTTACCTGGATACCAGTATCTGCTGAGTTGCAGTGAGCTTGTGCTCACGGCCATTTACTATTTAGCATCACCTAACTAACTCCTCAGTTCCTGTTGGAGCCCAAAATAAAATACTCCAATACTTAGTATCTTCACTGTGACCCTCAAATACAGCTGCCTTATCCAGGGCCATAGGATAAACTGTCAGCTGGAAGCCTGCTCTAATCATGCTGAGAAAAAAAGAAAAATCAGCAAGTTGGAAACTTTTCTGTTCTCTAGACTGAACTTCTGTATTCAGAAGGGATGACAAAGCAACATGTAAAAGTACCTTGAGTCACTTTGGAGAATGAAAAAGCAACAGGGACATCACTGGGCAGTTTTCCATAGATCTTGTGTTAAAGTTGCAGATAGCTCCAGGGAAAGGGCACAGATGCCTGTTAAATGAACTTCAGGAATTACTGTTCTTCCAGTCCCCATCTGACTAAATTTCTTGGCTCTGTCTGCAGAGTAAGGTCCTGTCTAATGTGCTGTCTTCTCTCCCCAGATGATCACTGTGTACAGCCTGCCAGGCATGGATCCAGACTGGCTCATAGGGGAAAGAGGGAACCAGAAAGGGAAAGTTCCTGTCACTTATTTGGAACTGTTAAGTTAAATGTTAAGGAAGAAGAATGTACAAGCAGAATGCACCCCTCATCTTCTAATGCGGATTTCCTCATCCGAGACCATTGCTCTCTTCAGGGTCAACACTCCATTGCTAATATGGGAATTGTGGGAAAACTGTTACGGTGAGGTTTTGGGAAAGGGCTGATGGCACCCAAGACTGAATTTGTTACCTACCAGTGCAGCCTGCTTTGAGGTTAGTCCTGATGGCACAAGATTCCTTGATTACTTCTTCCTTTCCCTGCCCCAGTCTTGTTCCTCACAGTGGCTTTCCCAGGGTGAGCGAGCTGTGTCCCTCAGCAGCTGCTCACCAGTTACACTTCCCTTGTGTCTGGTGTGGGTTAGTGCCTGTCTGCCCCTCCCCTCCCCTCCCCTCCTCTCCTCTCTTCTCCAGCAGCAGAATTGCCCAGGTCCAACCATCAAGCATTCCAGTAGGGAAGCATCCCACACACCCTCTCTGACACATCCTGGCACGTAAGGCAAGGAGGCTGCGGATGAGATTCAGGAACCTGTTAAACCCACCCACCCTGCTCACCCGTGGGAGACCAGCAATGCATGGCTGGCCAAGAGCCACACTCACTGTCCTGGGGCCTGGAGGCTCCCACCTACCCCTGTCCCCTAAAGCTGGAAGGTTTCTTTGTGGAGACCAACCTGCTACCGTAGGGCCTAACCCCAAACCTCCGTGCAAGGGACCGTGCATCTCGCTTGCATTTCCTCTGGGAAATTGCTCTTGGACTGCAAAGTTTACAAGCCTTTTTACAAGCTTTGCTCCCTGTGTTATTGTCCAGGCTTTTCTTTCAGTGTGTCTGTCCAGGCATGTTTTAGCCTGACTTTATTTCCACCCTGAACCACTGATTTAATGAATGTTTCCCCTCCCATGTCAGCAGTGAACAGACTTGGTGCATCCTAGTGCAAAGGGACAGTCCCACCTGCCTGCTCACTCTGGAATGAACTCTTAGATAGAGCCCACTTAAAGAACTTCCACTTGATACATCATGAGTTTTCCACTCAAGCCAGATGGAAGAGAAACTCGCCTGCACCAAGCTCTCTGTTCACAACCTTCCCCTGGGTATGTCAGAACTAACTTTGCTTGTTTATTGATCTTTTGCACTTTCCCCAAAGGTATTGTGACCATTCTAATGTAACAGGGCACTGAGCACCTGTGTTTGTGGGGCTCATGGGTTTCAGCACTTGCCAATAAACAAACTGCCTGACCTCCTGCCTCAGCATCTTCTGTGGGCTCAGGGCTGTGCTTGCTCCCCAGCCACAGGGCTGTGGGGACAAGCAGGGAGACAAAGGGAGCAGCTCAGGTGAAAGCAAGACCCTCCTGCTACCCCAGGCTTCAAAGCTGGAGTTAAAAGCAAAACAAAGCTGCTCATCCCTCCTGTCCCACCTGACACTCCCAACACACTGTCAGAGCCTTGTGGTTCCTTTCCCAGCTGACACACCTCAGTTGTACTACAGCTTCAGAGGCTCTGAGGAACAACAGCTCCTCCTGCACCTGAAGCAAAAATAGAGCAGCAAGGATGACTTCAGCTGCTGAGAGACCCAAGTGCTATTCTAGATCTAACAGACTTTTTTAGTTGTTATGGAAACTAGATCTGCTGCTAATCTAAAATCCTCAAGTCTTGTCCCTAACACCCAGCTTGGGTGGAACTTCTGGGAAAAGCAGCTGTTGAAATGCTCTGTAGTGCAGCAATAATGCTTGGTTGTTCTAGTTAAAGAGAACAGGGAAATCAAATTATGTTCCTGTTCTAGTAAGTTTTAAAATTGCCTGGATTACCACTCCCATAGTCCTGATCGATTAGATATCTGCTCCTGCCTATTTCCCTTGCAGCGTGTATATTTTCCCTCAGGCCAGTGACATCCCTGTTCCCATTATTCCTCTCCTTGGTACATAAAAGAGGAAAGAGTTTTAGGAAAAACAGCAGCTTAATGAAGCAGAAAATGGTCTCTTCCCTCAGAGCAGCCAGAAGGAATTCTCTTCCTGGCACCAGCATTCTGTTCCTTCTGCAGTAGAAAACAAAGCACATGGAAAATCTATTGCTACTCCTGACTCTGTACAGAAGGTGACACTTGTGCTGCTTCTTTGCAGATGTCAGGGGAGCCCCCCTTAGCTGGATCCCCTCTGTGCCTGAGGGACAGGTATGACTCAGGTCTAAATGCTGCTGTAGCTCTAAAATACATGTAACCAACAGCCATCCACTGCTTTTGCTGTCTGGCACCAAGGGCTCCTGCCAAGCACCACCTTACTCTGGTGCTTGAATAAACATGGAGAAGAATCCATTCCTGTTGAACACCAACACAGTGATGAGCACACTGTGACTTCCAAAGCCAAAAAAAAAGGAAAGATCCCGACCAGAGCTGTCAACTAACAGCCTCTGCTGTAACTAAACTTGCTTAGATGGACCAGATTCCAGCTTTGCTTCCTCTCCCCATGGCAGCCCTCATCCATTTTCTGTCTCTGCACGTTGTTCACCTTCAACTCTCCATGGTCACACCCAGTTCCCCCACAGCACAAAGTGTTTCTGGTTACAGGCTGCCCCATCAAAACACAGCCACCTCACAAGCCCATCTCCCTTCTGCTTTAAGACTTTACTCCAGCCAGTTCAAATCTCTCCAAAGCCCTCAGGGCACATGACACTAGATCAAAAAAATGCAGCAGGATATTGCCAGCACTTAAACTTACAAGGTAAAAAAGCCCAAACAACCTCAAAGCAAGATAATCTCATTTTCTAGCTCTAGTATCTTAAAACCATTGAAATTAAAAAGGTTCTGGCTGGTAACAATCAATTATCTCTTTAGGAAAGAACTGGTAGGTTAACAGCTCACAGCTACACCGAAATTTGATTTCTTACCTTAGATAAGTCTGTCTAGATTTCCAGCTGTATTTTAAGCAATAATCACTTGACTTTCTCTTACTGTCCTTAATACACACTAAGCCTCAGAACCTTAAAGAGTTTGTTGATGTAGAGCTACACCACATGATGCACCTTCACTGCAGACAGTGATTCCTGTGCGGGGCCCTCACCACTGTGTGCAGGGGAATCATTCCCGAGGAATATTTTATAGTGCTGCTCATTTCAAACCTCCTACGAGTTCCCCAAGAGGAGAGTAAGAGAAAGGGAGTGGGTGTGGGGAACCCAGGGAATCAGCCTTTAATTACAGTCATTTCACACAGTCTCTGGATTGTCACTCAGAAGTCACAGCATTAGCTGGGACTTCAGCTCAGCAGAACTACCACCCAGACACTGCAGATTGGTGCTGCTGTGTCCAACACAAACCCACGAACACAGCTGCTGTCTATAAAGGTTTTAATATCAGTATAAATAGGGCACAGTTACAAAAAACTGCAAGACTGGAGCAATGGAATTTTGACGTAAAAACCTTAAGTGAGGCTTTGCTCTTCAGAAACACACACAACACACAGACTGCAGGGTGAAGGGAAGGCGTGAGCACACATACACCATCGTGCCTTGAACCATTCAGTACAAAAATAGCAGTAGAAAGATGGTCTCTGAATTGCTGGCCGATCCCTCAGGTGTGCCTTAGCTGGACTCCACATGGGAGACGCAGATTGCACCTTGTGTTAGGAGCAGAGTTAATGCCCAGCAGAATGTGACTCCTCTCTCCATCCAGCCACAGCTTCCCCGGCTGAGGTACAAGCTATAAAAATAAAGGTTTTTACTGTTCAGTGCTTGTACACAGCCAGGATGCTCTGGCAGACAGAGCAAGCAGACTGTGCACGTGGGCTGGGCGCCGGAGAGCCAGCTGGGCTCTCCTTACATTCACTCTGCTCCTGGGTGGCAAGAGTTCCATGGGATCTCGCTGCTCAGGTGACACCACTGCCCACACGTGGCCTCCCTCCCTTCCCAGTCCTCATTACAGCTCTGCCGAAGGTGATGCCTTCTGTGGTGGACATGAATTGTTCCTCTGCAAGTCCTGACAAGGGAGGCAGGGCCAGGACAGGATCTATCTCTGCACGTGCCGGACAAAGGCCTGCACGAGCTGAAACAAGGGCTCCTGCCCCTCTGGACCCAGCTTGGAGGCAGACTTTCCTTGAGGAGAGGGAAGGACCCCGCTGGCAGGTGAAGAGGGACCACCCCGGCGGAAGTAACGGGACAGGCTGGAGAGCAGCGTACTCTGAAATTAGAGTGCATATCAAGTCAACTTCGTTCCACCACACGCCCTCTCCTGCCCCACACCAGGTGCTGTAGCACAGCAATGTACCAGTATGAGCAGCCCAAGGCTGTTCAGTCGTGCTGGGAAATGGGCAGCCACAGACAAGACACACTGAACCGTGAGAGAGGACAGCACAAGGCGCTCACCAGCTCCGAGCTGAGCTCCTGCTTCATCCGCTGCTTATCGCGGGGGTGCACAGCTGGGTCCCGCAGGTACCGAACAGCCTGGGAGATGAGCAGGTAGAAACAGTTTTCCATTGTAAACATGAGCAGAGACCTGTGCAAAGAAACACAAATCAGCAGGAGCCAAAAAGGTCAGCACACTCTGGTTTCCAGGTCAAATAGTTCTTGAAGGACTTCACACACAAGGGATGTATGAAGACACACAAATGCCTTTACAGTTCTGATCTGAGGAACTCTGACTTCTGCTGCTTGGCTGTAACTACATCAAGAGCTAGAAACTTACTTGAGGGTTTTGGTTCCCTCTTGCATATTCAGCCCTGCAGCCTGAGGGAAAGGTTCCTTCTTCTTATCCATCTTAGAGGGAAAAAAAGACAGGCATTAGAGACAGGAGATAGGAAAGAACTACTCATGTTCTTCAAAGTATCACTTGAATGAGCTCTCTGGGATCACTGCAACTGCTATGCTCCCAGACACAGAAAGGGCCAGTACCTCTCCCAGCATGTTCAGCACCACGTTGACTGTGGCAAGGAGGGTCCCAAAGGAAGGTGCAACATCCGAATCAAAGGCTGGTGTGGTGAAACTCAAGACAAAGAGCACATTGTACTCAGCAAGGTCCAGCGACTATGGAGGAACACAAAGAGGAGTGAGACCCCAGAGGACATGAGTATGGTGTTGCCACAGGAACAGGAATACCCAGTCCCTCATCGCACTTCTCATATGGAGATATAGAAGCACTGTGCACAGTGCTTATAGAAGCACATAATTTCCCAAATCTCAGGCGTANCCCCTCATCACACTTCTCATATGGAGAAATAGAAGCACTGTGATAATTTCCCAAATCTCAGGCGTACAGCTGGAGCAGTAAATCCTGTACAGCACTGCACAACCAGACTCCATGGCTCTCCTCACACAGCTGCCATCAGTGGCACACCAAGGTACTGGCAGCTCCCAAAGATACAGAAGGATGTGCCCTATTCAACAGTTAGCAGCCAGAGGAGAGGATTAAGCCTTCCTTTTCTGAACTTGGAGACCAGGCATTGGGTCACACCACCATGGGTGGATGACAAGAGGATTTTTCCCAAAGAATGGTGTGCTGAAGGTACAAACCAACTGGATGATTGTTTGCTCCAGTAAGGTCACACATATGCAGCCTTGTGTAGACCACACAAAAGCTCAGCCAAGTCTTCCCTTCACACTATGCAGTGTTTGATTCCCAAGGCAAATTCTTGCCTCCTGCCTTCCTGCTCTGTGCAGAATAGCAGACAGGTACACTGTGGGGTCACTGTATCAAGCAGGACACACAGACCCAGAATATCCCTGGAAATGCTGGAAACTCCCCACTTTGGAGAGCAGCACCACTCCTCTCTCCCCACCTGGTCAAGGAGGATCTGGCAGACATCAGGGGTGAAATGGCGCAGGGCAGCAAGAGACTTGCTGAGGATTTTGAGGAGGCTGTACTGCACTGTGAGCAGGGCCTTCTGCTCTGCTGCCTCTGACTCGGGGCTGGGGTGTTTGGAGGAGGCCTGTGGATTACGCTGCACTCGAGGAGTCACACTGGATGGAAGGGAATCGCCATTTTTTGTCTGTGGAGAAAGAAAAGAGAAAGTCTTGAATACAGATATTATTATTTTGCACTAAGATAAGTGTTTTGAGAAAAAAAAATATGCTGTGAACAAAGAGAATGAGGAAATAAGGCACCTAAAGTCTGTCACCTGCTAAGAATCTACAGTTGGTGTGGGGTGGGGAGACACTGCATTGCAGAGAGGGAGCTGCAGAGGCTGTTTAGATTCCACACTCCGGAAAAAGAATGATCAACACACCAACCCTGAGCCATGCAGAAGGAACACTGCAGCAGCAATGCATCATCTCCACTTCATGCATCTAAAGATGTCCCAAGAACAAGAACTATCTGCCTTTAACAAGTTAAATCAAATCAAGGACACCAGGTCAACACTGGCTTAATTAATGGCACTCCAGAGTCCTACAGCAATGCAGCCTCCTTATGACAACAGCACCATTCAGCACAGGCTGCTGGTTATCTAGGACTGGCTTTACACAGTCCAGAGGTTTTCAGAGTCCAGACTACTCTTTGCAATTTTTTTTTTTTTTTTGCTGTGAACAAATGCAAATCCTAACTGTTGATGGGTTTCAATAATCACCACAAGGATTATCAATAATCCATTCAATTTCCAAGACCCTTGATACTGAATAATGCTCCCTTCTAACAGGGAGATGGGCATGCAACACAACTTAAAAATTTGGTGTAGGATGCTCACCTGCAGGTAGTGCTGGAGCATTTTGCGGCTGTGCAGGAGGGAGGTACAGGCCTGGCACAGGTAACACAGATTCACCTGAAAGAAATAAAGTCAGGGAGAAATCTCATAAAATCTAAACCTCAAATCTCAAACCTCATCTATTCACTCCCACTGCTAGAAGCTAGAAAATCCAAACACAGCATTGATCATAAAGCATCCATGCAGTCTTTTAATTTCCCAGTATTTTCTGGAAATCACTTGGCACTAGGAACTGAAAGTAAGCCACTGAACTCCCCAAGTTACTTTTCCAAGCAACCACCTCTCTCTCCCAACAGTTGTATTTCCTCACTCGAGACAAGATATTGACAGAATGAGCAGATAAATAACTTCAGCTGTAATTCCCATTAAAGGAGTGGTAATAAAAAAGTGATATAGTGCCATTTTCTCTGAAGACATCCACATCCCTGCACTCCAAGGCAATGTATTATCCACAGCAATACCCTTATTCCTACCTGCATGTCCCTCATAAGTTGTGGCAGGTGGAAATGCCACTCCTTTGTGAAATTTGAGAGCTGAAGAATGAAGCCAACAGTATGATCAGCCTCTTCCAGACAGGCCAAGCTCTGCACGGTCCGTACTGCATTCAGGCACTGGGAGGGAGAGAGAAGTAAATCAGGGACAGATGGGATAACATCCCATCTCCCCCTCTCAGTTATTACAGTTATTTCCACTGTAACCCTTCCTGGGGTAGGAGTGACTTTTCAATGTTTCTGCCCTTTCCGACTCATTTCCTTTCTGACTGCTGTTGGAATAGGTGAGCCAAGCGAAGCACAGACGCAGTTTGTGGCACACCTGAAGGATCCTCTCTTGATGGACACCCACAAAGTCCAGAGCTTCTGTCAGGAAGTTGTATCTCAGTGTTTTGAGGAGACGTTCCATCAGGGACATGGAGAGACGATAGACCCCAGGCCAGGAGGGAGCATCCAGGGACTTCCGGGATGAAGCAGATGTCTGAACAAATCACATAAAAATAAGAGACTTTTTTTCCCTCCACACCAATCTGACAGTCTCTGGTCTCTAGGGGTGGCTGCTGTCCTCCCACCCTGGGAGGGCACTGCTCCAGGCACAGCCTGCGAGGGTGTGGGAAGCTCTCTGGGTGCATTCCCAGCTGGAAGGAAGGAAGCAGCACCCACCTGAATGGCTCCGTTTGTGCTGAGCTGGTACACGCTCAGGAGGGGCAGGCAGACACTCTGGGTGACACCAGCTCCAGCCATGGCTGCTGCTCCCTATAGAAACAGACTACTGTTGGAATCTGTGCCTCTGCTCTCAGAGACTGAAGACACTTGTGTTGCAGTAGATATTTCTGTCCTTTGCACTGTCCCCATCCTTTTACAGAACTTTCATCTACACACACTTCTACGTTGTTAAAAGTTCAACATCAAGAAAAGTAAAATCTAACCTGCATAATTGTACTCAAAATTCCATTTATCACCTGCTCTGGTATGCACATAATCTTTGCTTTGGAACAACCTTCTTTTCACCTAAAGCCCCACACAAGTTGAATTTGTAATAGATAAATAACACTTTATTAAAACTAATGGTGAAGCAGGTTCCAACACTCAATGCTGGTTTAACAAGGGGGTATTTGCATTGCAAAATCCATTCAGTGAAAGTGCCTGCTCTAAATTACAGGTCTGCCTGGCTGGCTCAGCTTTTCCCAGACATCCCACTATGGAGAACAAGACATACTAAGCAGGTGTACATACAGGACCTGCTGCTTGCCAGCCTCCAAAAAATACTCCTTTATCTACAGCTCATCGTTCAGCTGAATCACAGACAGGATAATGAGATAAAAAATGAGACAGACTTTTCTTATTTAAAGTGTACAGCTATGTGCTCTCACTTTTCTGCATCTCTCACCTGCTGAGTCCTTGCTAAGGTCAGCAACAAATGTAACGAGGCCTCTGTGAAGTGGAGGTTTTGTTTAACTCTCAGACTGATCTCCAGTGCAGCAAAGATGGTAGGAAGCACAGGGACTTTCCTAGTAATCTGCAGCCAGTAGTCTCCATCTTCATCCACTTCACAGAGCTCCTTAGCTAGGTGCAGACCCAGAACACACACCTGCAGTGACAAGGAAAGGTAGGTACGGAGTTGTACCAAGAAAAATCTCAAAAGCATTTACTAACACAACCTAAAGTTCAATCATTCTCAGAATCATGAAAGAAGGATATGCCTCACATTAAACTCTGTACACCTCTTGGCCGTATCAGCACTCATGACAATGTTTTTTAGGACACCTCTGAAGGAGACGCAGCCAACAGTCAATTTCCCAGACTGATAATGTGAGCCAAAAAAACATCAAGTAATTCTGAAATAGAAACTGCTGAAATTTCCTTTGAAGGCAGCAGGCTACAAGGAAAAGTTTTTCCAAGCATCATGAAACATTTTGTCTAGAGAGAAGAAACAAGGCTGCAGAGCAGAACAGATCCTTTACCCCATCTCGCTGGTCTTTGTGCTTAACTCGGGAAGCATCATCAGTCTCCATACTGTCCTTCTCATCTGCGGCATCTCCCAAGGTCAGGCTGTGCCGAGTCTGGTCCAAAAGCGCAATGACCTCATCCTGGAGAGTCTCACACACACTCAGCACCAGCTGGGGGTACTGGGGGATGTCATTCACTGTGACACACACAATAGACACCAGTTAACACACAGTTCTTGTACTCAGGTTTCCAGTTTAACTGGTAACATCACCGAGCCACATTTCCTGGAATTAGCATTTATTCTGTTCTCATTTCAAAAGCTACAAAACAATGTGAGGAACTGTGACTGTTTAAGTCTAGGAGGATATAATAAGGGATTATATTCATCTGGATAACAAAAACATGCAGTTTTACCAAGAAGTCACACAAACTCATGGCATGTCAAAGCACAAATGAAGCACTACTATGGACAGATTATTCCACCACAGCAATTCCCACCCAGTGCTCCAGATCGCTGCTACCAGCCCATGCAGATTGGCTGCAGTCTATGGTCTGCGCGTCTATATAAATACTACATTCTTATCAAAACCATCATAATGAATTGCAGCACCTTTTACCAGCATGACTAGAAATTCATATTCAACAGCCAAGAAAACAATTAAAACCAAATTAACCTTCAACTTTCTATTTTTTCAAAACATACAGGGGCAAGGAACACAGACAAGTAACCAGACACACTTTTAATCAAAGTTGCCTTTGTATGTGTTGTAGAGAGAAATACGGCCCAGATTCCACTCAGGGTCTTCAAGTGCTACTGCAATGCCAGATGCCCCACAAGGGACAGGAGTAATGACCAGACTGGTTTCTGTGATTTGTAACAAAATGTAGTCTTTCTTGTGTTTGGGTCTTTTGTTACCTCTAACTAGAAATCCGTGTCAGAATCTAAGCTCTACAGTCACTCAGAGAGAGCCTGACTTAGGTGTCCTTCCCACACGCACTGAGCTGTTTCCAAAACCACACAGGAACCAAACTGATCAAACAGAGGTTATTGTCAGGAAAAGACAAGAGGAGATGGATACAGAGTGAATGAATGATAAACCTCACCTCTTTCCAAAACTAGCTAAAGAAAGGAAGAAAAAAGAAGTCCCACAGGATGGCAACTACACCCTGCACTACTACCAGCACCACACATGTGTTTATCTTGCACATGTTGGGTGTAAGGTGTGTTCAGACCTGGCACCTCGACACCTGCACATGCACCACCTCACCTTTCATCTCCTTCATCTGCAGAACAGTGATAAGAGCTGAGAACACTTTGGCTTTGGTTTTCTCCATCATCTGCTGATCTGCCTGTAGTACTCCCTCCAGAATCTGCGTCAAGGAGTTTATGATTTTATCCACAGAACCCAACTCGCTGACAACAAAAAGGGAGAGCTCTTCAGATTAGACAAGATCCCTCAATAAATATATTGTCTTGAATGAGCTGTGTGGATCGTAGGTTATATGACCCCCAAAATAAAAGCAATTCTTGCAAGTAAAGTTTAAGTCACCACCTGAACCTCCCTAAAGACATTTCACAGAATGAGAGAATGCATTTTCCCTTCATTGTGAGAATGAGAGTGAGAAAGCAGGTCTAACTATCACAAAAGCTCTTTTGGAACTTTTCACTAGCAAGCAGGAAACCAAATAAACTGTATTGCTACTAGAGACTTCTTACAATTTCAGCAACAACCAAGAGACATTTGACATCCCAAAAGAGAATGCAATGATAAGGCTTCAGTTCTCTCCCCAGACCACTAAGGGATTCTCACTAGAGCAAAACACTTTAACATAATCTCTCAAATTTTTATTTAAACGTGATCTCACAAGTTTTAATTTCTAGCAGTGACTAATAATTATCCAAACAAAATACCTACCTTTTCCACTGCTTGAGCAGGATCAGAAGAAGGGTACACAGCATAGACCCCAGTTGGAGACAGGACACTGACATGGGAACTTGGAGCTAAGGAGAAATACTGCAAGAGTTACAGCTGGAACAGACACATGTAAAAACACTTCAGAAATGCTCAGCCCAAGCGACACCACCAAATGACCAGGTTTGTTCTTCAGCAGAACTGAGGGGACCAGAGCCAGGACCCTCGCAGGGTCACTCAGTAATGACATGAATGACACATACAAAATAAAGATTTAAGCAGCTCATCCGTTCAGGGAGAAAGACTTTGTTTCAGCCCAATTTCACAGGATCTTAAAAAACCCTATGATTACAAGCATCTGCAGAAACAGAACCCCTCACAGTGCAAAGAAGACAAGCAACTGGGAAATGAAAGAACTGATAGGAAGCAACACCTACCAAAACCTTGGTGCCATTTAGCACATCCAGAAACAACTGCTGATGAACTGCAGAATCAGTCAGATGCATGATATCCGCCTAAATCCACAAAGATCAATCAGCACAACAAAAGATGCATCTTCTAATAAGCCTAAAATCAGCTTACTGTTTTGTTACTTTAAGAATCCATCAAATTTTATAGTTGCTGAGTTTTACAAAAATCATTTTAGTCCTACATTAACCATTGACAAGAAGCTGGCAATGACTAATTCTCTAATGGTGCATCCCTGCCTCACTTGACACAGGATTACAGAATTACTTAGAATCCCTCTAAAAATTATTTACTACCTCCCTCTTCTGCCGAGAGGACAATATGCTCATTTTGATCTAAGAGCAAAACACCACCCACTCTAACCTCTTGCACCATGCTCACGCCAACCTGTGCTGTGTTCATACACACAACAGAACTGGGAGAAAAAAACCAGTGAATTCTGCTTAGCTGGCCCTAGGAAGCTGTTGACGTTGCATTATTCAAAATGCTCATTTCAAACTCTCATGAAAGGTAAGAGGCAGCCCTTACATGGCTTGTGGAGACAATGAGCAGCATCCGCCAGGCCGAGATGAGCATTTGATACTCGGTGATGGAGGCACAGCTGGTGCCCTCAGTCTCTGCCACGTGCTGTGCCAGGGACTTCACATACTCTGACCAGTAGGCAAAGCGCTTTTTGGTGGAGAAATTCTTCAGCGTGTCTTTTAGGGACTGATCCAGTGAGCCCCTGCCAAAATCAAGAGAAGTTATCTTCATTTATTCTTGGGTCAGAAAATACACTTCTGAGATTCAGGGAGGAAAGCCAAGGACACAGCTTGCAAGTGAAGGTTATTCCACATATTAGACCTGTGCAGGGAATCCCACTTTTTGTATCATATATGAAGGAAAAACATGAGCTGTGAAGAAAACCTGTGATTTTTTTTTAAACAGAGATTTTAGTTAATCCTGACTTTTCAACATATGAAACAGCTGTTATATTCAGGAAAACAAATCAATTGGGAGAAAACTACTAAATGTGATTCAATCACAACAGGTTTACTCAGCTTAGCTGACAATTAGTTTTAATAAACACTGTATATTCTTGTTCCAGGATACAAGGAGAATACTGATACATTCTCACCTAAAGGCTGCAGAAGCACTGTAATATCTTTCTGCAACTGATGATTGCAAGAATCTCAAATGAATGTTTGTAATGTGTTCATGAATCACTCCCAGATTTTCCCAGGATTACACGTGCTTTGCCCATCAAAGCCCACATGGTGTATCAAGAGTTAACACATACAGTTGTGATAACTAAAAAGTACAGGGATGAAGGAGAGACTACCAAAGACTCACTTGACAACATAGTAGATCTCCAAGCAGATAATTTTCATTATTAAGGCACAGGTATCCAAGACACTGAGCTATGAAGACAAAAAAAATCAAGCAATCAAAAAAAAAATTTTGATTTATCCCTACCCATCCACTTGGGATGGCTGATACTCCAGTTCTGCAGGAGATTTATTTCTCCCACAAAGTAATAGTTATGTCACTTAGTCCACAGACTGGTGACAATAAGGACAGAATACTGTGCTCAGAGTTCAAACTCTTCAGTGAGAGCACAGAAAATAAGAGAAGAAATGAAAGAGAAAAACTTGCACAGAAAGAGAAAACAAGAACCTAATCAATTCCTCCATAATATCAGACAGCCTGAGTCCACAATATGGATACACTTCAGAAGCCCACCTTCCACAGTGAGTGTTACCACAGCTGCCATATAGCTATTTTTGTTTCATATGTGAATGAATAGCAGAGAATTTCAAAAGACAGTTCATGGCTGCCCAGTCCCCGAAAAGCCAGACAGCATTCACTTCATCTCCTGCCTGTGTTTAACCCACTTGGTCACAGCTCCTTTTAGGAAGGAGAAGGTACAGCCACACATATTATTTAGAAACCTTTTCTGAGAAATACATAAATCCCTTCATTTTATTTGGATGTAACTCACCTCTGATGATTCAGAAGGCGGAGGAAGGGTCCCAAAGAGGGGATTAGTTAAATTTTCCCAAAACTTTGGCCTAAAAGATATAAACAAAAGTAGTATCAGTAGTATGTCCCTCATGCCACATGTCTAGCAGCACTTTGAGTGTTCCAAACTTTGTAGAAAATATACTTTGGTAAATACAAGTTTATTCAGCTTTGTATAAAAGAAACAGAAATATATTTGCTTCTGACACATTGGGGCTTCTCATCTTCCACTCTCAAAGCCCACATACAGCATATCCTCAAGATAACCAACACTGACAAAGATGGAAATGTCCCTGAAAAGTCTGACAAACCACAGAAAGAATGTTTTGGAAAAGAAGAAGGAAAATGCCTGGTTGAGGAACACCAACTCACTTTGTCCTCAGCACGAGCATGGCGCTGTCACGCCGGTCCTGCCACAGCGCGTGCAGGAAGGCGATGGCAGCGCGGTGCAGCAGGGGAGGGCACCAGTACCGCTCCTGCTGCTTGGAGTCAATCAACTCTAACACCACTTGGAGGCAACTCCACTCCCCCAAGCTGAATTCCTAAAGCAAACGGAGACAAGAGGTTGCAAGAGGTTATAACGCTGGAGAATTATATTGCCCATTGTACCCAAATCTTTAGCTTTCTCACTGCCAGAATGTCATGAACGAGTGTTTTAAGGTCGCTCAGAGAACAGCACATGGAGTGAAGAGAGCAGGTCACAGGCACCCTTGGTCTCAGCAGATGTTCTTTTGCTAACTCAGTATCTGCATTGAAATATTGGGTTAAGTTTCTCTTTGATTACAGGGAAAAGTGAAACTGGGATGCCACCACATCCATTAAATACAAGCACGACCTGCATTTATCTTTACATTAAGTACATCAGGTTACAAGTAAGAACTATCAGATTTAAGCATCCAGTGCCGCAAAAAAAAGGCCAGTGAGTCCTCAGACAAGTATCTGCTATTGTACCTTTGACCCATCACTGCCATCCTTCACTTCCAAGTTCAGGAACAGTTCAATGAGCCCAGGTTGCGTCTCCACTGCAACTGTGAGGAACTCCAGGATCATGACCTTGATGCGCATATCCTCGATCTTGCTCTGCAGGTGGGTGAGGAAGGCATCGCGGATGGCAGCAGCATCACTGCCCAGGCAGGCATACACGGACATGGGAGCAACCTGCCCACAGAGACAAACATCAGAGGGAAAAATAAACATGCTGTAGAGAATGCTTAGTTCTACATAAAAGCTGAGTCTGTTGTATTGAAACTCAAAAATATTTAATACTGAATCTATGAACATATCAAAGTTGTCATTAAGCAAGAAGAAATGTGACAAGTGATCCAAATTTTCCTCTCAGCAATTCTGCTCTGTCCTCAACTATTTCTCTCAGGTTACAAAATAAATATAAAAGACAAAGAAAAAAACAGTTTTGGAACGACATTTCTTGAAATAAATAAGCCCAGATCTGGATTTATATACTTTAAGAAAACTAGAAATACTCATATGTTTAGCAGACAAAAAGAGTAAGTATAAAAGGTTTTGTAAGTCTAAAGTCGACTTTTACTAAGTCCAGAAGTCTAAAAGTTGAAAGGTCACGATAAAAACTTAAACAGGATCCGCTTCTCAGTAAGGTGTTAAAGCTCCAGATAGGAAGGTCTAGGAATTGTATTTAACACTGTGACTTGAGAAAGTTGCTGAAAAATTGGGAAGAGAACAACTGGAGGTGCAAATACTTTGCAGAAAAAACCCCACTCATGGGATGCCTCTCAGTGAGTGCTGAGTGACTTCTGAAACAGAAGATCACATTAAAAAACTAAAGGACCCTTTAGATGATTTTTCATGTGTCCTAATTTACAGCTGTCAGTACATCCTGCTTCAATTGACTTGCACTAAGCTCCCTGGTACAAAAAAGCCTGAGGAAATTATCTTGAAAAAATTTCAGTGGTGGAATCAGTCACATGGGGAGAAGCAAAGGAGCACTGGTGTGTCTTATCTTACTGTAGCCAGTCGTTTGAGCAGCTGGATGGCCAGGCGTGGAAGTGCAGGGTCATGCTTGTGGTAGATGTACTTGGCCAAGACAGCAATAAGGTTGTTTCCATGAGCACCTAGAGAGAACACAAATAAAATCAAAGAGAAGAAACAGCTACAAAATGTACTATTTACCAAATAATGATTTCCACAGCAGAAGATGAGATCTAAGTTGGTCTCCCAAAAGAAATCGGTATGGGTCCAGCCAGAGGCACTAACAGCAGCTGATTTAGTATATTCTGTAATTACACTAATCCAATTACAAAGCAGCAAACAATAAGCCATGTTTGATTAATCCTTTAAAAGCTGTCCCAGAGGAGAAGGATGCCTTAGAGGAGGGAGAAGAGGCCTTCTCCCATCAGTAGCAACCAGTTTTTGTAACCTGGAAACCTTAACTAGTGTTTATGATGAGAACACACTGCCATTTTCAGATCACCCAGAAGCACAGCTCCCAGGCTGCCCCAGGGAGCAGCACCCACCATGCTGAGTGAGTGCCTGCTCTAGGGGTGACACCACGCTGGACGGGGGCTTCAGCCGGATGACGTTGTTGGTAACGGAGAATGCCAGCTTAACTGTCTGGATCAGCAGCTGGCCTTGGCCTTGGGACTCATCACTGTTTCCAAAGAGAAACCAAAGTAAGAAAATGCGTTCACAACCAACATTTATTATTTGCACAACATTTAAAGAGGAAACCCCATTGGGGTTACAAGACATTTTCACTCAGAGCCAGCACAAAGAAGCTGCCCAAACAGCCATGCCCCACTCACCTGCTGGACTGGGAGGCCATTACCATGTCAATGGTGTCCACCCCAATTCCCATGATGTTAATGACAGCTTGCCCTGCCTCCGTGTTGGCCAGGCTGAAGATGCACAAGGACTGCAGGCTGGGGGCATTGCTGTGACACAAACACAAGACAGTGTCACCAGGAACACTTGTGGCATTCCTCCACACTGCACTTAGAAAACTACCACGAAGTAACCTCTTTATTTCTACAGCCCCACTAACCCTTCCTTTACTCTCCCTTCTACTTTCACCAGAGTACACCAAATAGGAAAGTGGATGGCAGTCTGTCCCAGGAAATCTATGTACTCTTTTCTTTTTTTTTACCAGAAGTGATGTGATTTGCTCTGTCCCTAATCTTTTCTACCCTTCCTGTACTCAGTAATGCAGCAAAGAGCTGAAACCAGCATTACACAGATATACCAGCTCCCTCCTAGTTGTTTGAATTCAAAAAATGAAATAAAATGACAGTGATTCCTGCACTGTAAGCCAGGTTACTGCAGGTCTGAGACCTCTCATCTGTCTTACCTGCTGCGAGGATCCATTTCAGGGCATAAGTTAAGTATAGCATGGATCAGCTGCAGAATTAGGCACCCTAAAAGAGAGATGAAATGGACTACTCAGTTTTTCAAAACTTTTGCCTCGTTCCTAATTATTTTCAAACAAATCACAGCATCTTAACAATATCAGGAGATGTACAATGCAAATCCCAAATGGCTGCCAGAAAAAAGAAGGCAGGTGATCTCTTTTATTCCTTCTCATCCTACTCCCCCTTTTAACATTCTTACCAATTTTCTCTCTCACTCCATGGGAGTTGTATCTCCATTTGTGGTAATTTGGTAACATTTCCTTCAGAACAAACACGATGCAGGGCACCAGGCCTTGGCTCTGGGTGCTACCAAGTTGGCCCTAGGAGAAACAGAAATGTTATTTAACCAGGAGGGGGACAAGAAAACTTTTGGAGGAAGATATTCCTTATTGTCTTTGAAGTGTGAGAAAACCACAGAAGATGGGGACATAGATTTACAAGCAATTTCTAACCTCTCCTAGTCATTTGAGATGACTTAAAATGGTTTTTTGCAAGAATCAGATCAGAGAAAGCACAAACAGCAGTGCAGAAGGGAGTCTCAAGCAAAGATTACTGAGAGAGCCTTGCTGCATGGAGATTGATCTCAGACAGGGCTGTATTTCACTTCCCAGTCACAACAGCTCAGAGCTGCTGTCACATCAGAGCACACCAGAAACACTCACCCGGACAAGAGTTGTTACCAGGTTCAGGAAGGAGATGGTAACACTGTACTCTCCTTGGGGCTGTTCCATGCTCATCAACAGGTTTCCATAGCCCCCAGCATTCATTCCCTCTGCACTGTGAAATGAGCAAAAGGGTTCATCACACGAATAGCAAGATTCTCACATGAGCGAGAGATGTCAGGTGCAGAGATTGCACACTGGCAAAAAGTTCTTATTGCATGTTATGAATAGGTTAGGCAAAAAAAAAAAAGGGGTGGGGAACATGAATACCTAATCATGTGATTCATACTGGACAGTGGATTAGCAACAAATGGCAAGAACCCTGTGTGGTGAAGGTCAGTCCAAACCTGCAAGAGAAGAGGTACAGATATTCCTTCTCATTTACATATAAATGTACCACCTCTAATCAGCAGGTCCTTTCCTCACCTTGGCTGGCATCCGAGCAGCCAGAACTGTCAAGCAATTGACACAAGAAGCAATAACATCCACAGGGGGAGAGATTACAGTTGTTAGCCTACAAAAGAGAAACAGCATGCATGAAAAGCATTGCCACCTGTGGTCTAGTCTGTTTTTTTTAATCAAAAAAGCTTTTTCCCCTCTCACTGAAGTACACATATATAAAATTTAAGCAGATAAATAGAGACATTAGAGTCTGCACTTTCAGTCTAGACTTGCCACCTCCCCCTCACACCTGAGTCAGATCAATTCACTGCCAGAGCAAGTCTGGCAAGACAGGTTGTCACAGCAAACAAAAATTATACAGCTGAACATCAATTCCCAGGCAGTTAACTCTGGGAGGAGTTAGCAAGTACAACTGTTTTAAAACCTGGGAATTACTGCTCTGATGCTATGTTTTATTCCCCTTCCATGTAAATACAGCTATTAACCAAAACTGCTTTTAAATGGATAAAATTGCACATCTTTCAGGAAAGAAGTAGAAGAGGGGCCATTCTGCTGCATCAAAACACTAAACTATGTATAACCAGAATAGTTTTGAGAGCTGAACACCAGTCTTGGGGAGTTCAAGCACTGACACACATCTTGTAAAGCTCTCGGCAAAATAAGCAATCAGCTGTTCCTCCAGGTCACTCTATCTGCTTTAGGTACCTCTGTTGTCAGTGACTCACCTCTGCAGGAGCATGTAGATTCGTGATGTGATTGGCAGAAGACAATCTGCTATTGATACATCAGTGCTGATGACTTTATGAACGAGATCAATTATGGGCTTGACCCTCTGGCAATGCTGAATCACATCTGATTAAAGAAAACCAAGCATCAGAATGCAAAATTGTACTCCAGCAGTAATCAAGCCTGGAACAATGCACGTTTATCTTACCACATATCTTCATGATTCAAAACCATCCATCTCCCATATCAAAAAACATCTGTTTATCTATCTCAACTTTTTCCTCATCTAAAATGTATCCCATTTCACTACTTGCCCTTGGCCTTTTGCAGTGAATTTTATAGAATAAAAATAATAATCATCATCAGGTTTCTGAGAAAGTATTCCATGCTCTTTCAAAAGTATTCAGAGCTGTTCAGTCCTGCTACTAACCTCAAATTGACACCAATTTATAATTATTTATTCTTTTACACTCCCAGCCTGCCTCACCTGCTGTTGACACAACATGGAGCAGCATCTCAATCTCACAGGTGAACAGAGTCCAGCTGCTGTAGGAATACTCCCACCGTACCAAATAAGCTCGATCATCCAGCATCACTTGGCCCACTGTTCCCTGAGGTATCCGTAGATTTGTTTGACCTAGTCCTAAAGATTGAAGAAGAAGGTGAAATAAAGTCACAAATTTACCCATGAGTTAGAAACCAGGTAAAGAAAGAGCTAATTTCCCCAAAGCATTGCAGTAAGAGAAGGTGAAGTGCAGTTTCCTTACCAAGAGGATAGAGGAGCTTTGGAGCCTGTCTTCGCCACAGTGTGCCGTCCTCATGGGAAACCACATCTGGAGGTTTGTGCTTGTACAGTTCAATATAGAAGGACATTTTATCCAGGAAACTGTACACCTGCATCAGAGAGAGCTTCAACAACAGAGCTGAAGAGCCAGAGTTCCTTAAAAATTTATCAACTAGGTCATTTCCAAGAACAGGCAAGTTTTCTTGAGGTGTACAGTGCCTTTCTAATACATCATCCCTACCAAAATATTATTACACAGCCCACCTGTTCAGACAAGTCTCACCTAATGAATCAGGTAACTACCATCTAAAAATTAGTCAGCATCTTGATCTTCAACCATTAAAGTTGAAAACTTTTCTAAAAGCCAGAAAACAGAGTCCTGCAACTGCACACAACTCTGAAGGAGCCCTGTCCACTGTTCTTAGACGAAAGCTTGATGTCTGTTACCCAAGACTGCAGTTGAGATAACCACATGTAATGGAAAGAAAGAAACACAGAGCATGCCATCCTTGTCTTGAAGTAAATCATCTCCCAAACACCAAGAGAGATCCTGTACCTTTTTTGCAGTAGATTTATCAGACACAAGGGCTTGGAGCAGCTGAAGGAGAGGAGTGAGAAGATGGGGGAACATCCCACAAACACTGTCCAGGATAATACCCAGACCTGCAGTAGGTTCCTGGTGGTGGAAACAGAAAACAAATGTCTTATTACTAAAAAGAAAAGCTAAAAGGGTCTCTGCATAGAACAGAGTTACAGTTCCTTTTTAAGCTGTACATTTAACATTAACCATGCACAAAAGTATCACTCCAGTGACTGGAGATCACACTGGCACAGATTAAGCATGAGGCAGTCTGCAAGTATAAGGCAAGAAGTAAGACTGTAAGGCATTACATATCACCCTAATTCTGTGACAACAAAAAATAAGCACAATGCTTTTGCCAGCAGTTAGTTCAACCCTTGCAGCCCCAGCCCTGCTATCAACTATCACCTATATTAAAACTTGCTCCAGCATCCTTTTCAAGAGTAAAGCCAAGGCTGAACCTAAAAGGCAGGAAAGGGCAAAAGTAAATCAAAGATAGATGCAAATGAACATTGGCTCCTCAGGCCCTCCTACAAACCAACTCACTAAATACAACCAGCCTATTCCTTTCCTAAAAGGGAAACTTTTATCAGGTCTTAGTTATAAACAAGGTAGGTCAAACAAGTTGCAAACACACTCACCGTTTTCCAGAAGAGCTGAGGAATGCTGGAAGCTGCCAGAACTTCACAAGCAGCATCAATTATATCCTACAAAGGATGGTAGGATGGAAAAAATCAATGCTACTTTACACAAAGGGATTTCATCTCAACCAAGTTCTGCCACACCTTTGGAACTGAAGTTTCCCTGTTTACCCACCAAGATGTAACTACCTCCTGGAGCCAAAACACACCAACATACCCACTCCCAGACCACAACCTAAAGCCATGCTCCTCATCATGAATGAACTGGCCACGACAAATGTGGACATGATATCTGCAGAGCGCTGTAAGAAGTCCAGTCCAACTCAGAAATGGAGCTTGTATTATTTCATTGTTTTGGGAATAACAGATCAACAATTAGTTTCATATCCATAGGACTTCAAATGCATGATGTGCTCTTTCATTACTAATCTGCCAGTCTGTAAAGGTGTTTACAAGGTTTGCATGGTGTACATGCAGTAGAAAAACCAGCAAATCACACATTTGAGTCTACCGAAGTGACATAAAGTTTGCAGGCAGAAATGCAGGACTACAATTAAATAGGTAATTAGCATCAGTTATGACAGGTTATTTTAAATTATGTAACAGATGCAAAGACCTTGGATGCTTACCTGCTGATTGCCCAATGTATGTAATTCCAGCGACGTCAGGACAAAGGAAAGAAGTCCATAAATACACATACAAGCTGTGCTGGCAGTACACTGCAAAGAAAGAGTACACAAGGCTGTTATGGGAAAGACTATCAACTACAAACACACTGCAACTCTACTCAGTCTGCTTTACACACCAAGTAACTGCCTTTTTCATATACCCTTGCTGCAAAGGGGCAGCAAAACAGGGAGCAGTCATTACTTAAGCTCCACATTAACATGAAGTATTTCACTGAAAGGAGAAGTCTTGACCTTACACCATTATTACTAGAAATGCACTGCAGACATCAAAATAAAAAACGAAGCACTCAACACTTCGAGGAATCAGAAAGATTTCCTTTCACTGGCTTCTGTCTACAAAGCAGTTTACCCTAATACACTGTGTTGTCTAATGAAACCATATGCAGAGAATAGTGCAGAGTTAAATCATCCAGTACTCAAGATTCACAATGGCAAGCACACTTTTGGAGGCAAATCAAAAAACATGATTAACTGCAGGTCTATTCTGCTCATGAGACATGTAGTTCCTTGCTTTACAAAGCTTTTCTTAATTCTCTGGACATAAAAATCTGTTTTGTTCCAATTTGATTTCTGATCCTCACTGAAAGAAGGTTAAGATGATAGAACATGCTTTACGGCATGTTTAAAAAGAACATTGGTTCAGTCATCTGCTTCCCATCACAGCTTTATGTCAGGAGCAGTTAGACCTTCAAAAGCTTATATGTACAATCTAAGAAACTCACATTCTTGCCCCCACTGCTGAGGGATCGCAGCAGCTTTGTCAGATACTGGAAGACATTCAGCTGTATTGCAGTGCTGCCCATCCTCCTGATGATGTTTGCAGACTCCTCTGGGTTTATGGTGTGACGGAGCAAAGCCCAGGCCAAAAGCACTGGAGCATGATGTGAGACATCCCCTAACTGCAGCAGCTGATTGTCCATCTCCTGCACAGAGACAAATCAAAAGCAAAATAACTGAGACCTGAAAGTAATCCACACTCAACAAGCACATAGCTGATTGTGCCCTTCTCATGGTATGTGGATGCCAGTTCCTACACTTGGCCAACAAGCCCAAGGACCAGAAGTTTACAGACACAGCAGTGCCTGTAAATCACAGTAAGTTCTGTATTGTTAGGCCTGAGAAGGGGTTGGTTATTCTGCCAGTGTTTTACCTGGTGGATGTGCTGATTGTTGGCCAACTTGTGCTCCTCCGTCCTGTCATCCAAAGCACGCTCATGGAGGGAGTCAATTTCCATGCCTTCCACCAGAATAAGAGCACTGAAGTAGCTACAAGCAGTGAAAGAATAAAAACAAACAGGTCAGAAACTTTATCTGAGGATTCAGGTTATGGTTTTTTTTAAACTGTAAGTGTCAAAAAGCAACCTTTTGTTGCTTTGTCCAGCTTTGTTTGAAGCAACATGAAATTGCAATAAATTAACAGCACGTAATCCAAATTTTGTCTTGAAATGCTGGTATAGGAAAAATTACAACCTTCAGAACTACCTTTTTTGGTTGAACAGACAAAAAAGGGTCATTGAAATTTGAATAGCTTTTCCACCTTTATAACTCTCTGCCACCAGGATGTAGGGCAGGATTTTCATTCCCCCTTTGAATCACAGCCCATGCAGAACAACAAAGACATAATTATAAATGCATTTTTTCCTGAGAAAAACAATTGTTTTGGTCTGTACCCACTTTCACAAATGCACATGACACTTACCCAATACGATCCACGAGGTGATCCATGCTCTCATCTACCAAATGTCTATTGGTTTGTCTCATGCCAAATCCCTGTTCTTTGAACATCTTTGCAAAGGCCACAAGCTCCTCAGGTGCCATTTCAAAGTATGCGTAGTAAAGGAAGATGACTTCCAGGAGCATGGACTGTTCCCGGAGGCATTGCACAAACCACCGGGAAACCTGACGTTCTGTCTGCACAAAGGAAAGGTCCACCATCACATATCGAAGCTCACAGGGCAGCCACAGCAGTCAGAAACTGAGAGGTGTGGAGGCACTTCAACAGGTTGTGTAGCTAATAATTGGGTCAATGGCAAGGAAAGCCATTCTAAGTACAGAGAGATCATGAACAACTACACATAAATGGCTCTGTTGGCCGAGTGCTCTCCACAGATTTATTACAAGGAACAGTAAGTTTCATTGAACTCTCTGTCTCTGAGCAAAAGTGTGTTCTGTTAGAGAGGAAACAAATTTTATGTTTCTTGGACCAGTAGAAACATCCTGTTTAACTGCATCTGCACAATGTATTTTCCAATACCCTACATATAAGGAAAGACTTTATAAGCCTGATAAATCATCGTAAGAAACAAAATACCATGAGATTTCCATGTGTTTCCCACGTAGGAGCTTCTGCTTTGTACAGCGCTTCAAACTGTTTGCGGTAATTCGGAACGAGTTCCTTGTCCAATTTCTCAACGCACTGGAAGTACTGTGCCTTAAAGAAACCAAGAAGTCCATGAACTTCTCACATGCACACTTGTAAGCTTTTTACACAAGTAGGGAATTACCCCACAGCTTCCATATTTAGCCTGTTTCAATGAGATCATGTCCTGTACTCACTGTGTAAGGGTGTCTCTCATCCTGGAAATATGTGAGCAGGTGGAGGACACAGCGCAGGATGCAGATCCTCTCCTCATAGTAGTAGTCAGCGAGCTGTGAATGTAAAGTGCCATCAATAACCAACCTGGCACAGTGCCCAATTCCCATCCACCTCTCTCTCCCAGCCACTGCCAAGGCTTTCACCACAGGAATACAGACTTACTACAGATGGAGTTTCAGCTGAGCAGTTTTGAATTTGGGGAAAAACCCCAACACTTAATTAACACTACAGAACTTAGCAAAGCATTGCCATAACAACAGGTCTACAGTTACATTGTTAAGTGAGAAAACTTGGAAAAGAAAGGCAAAAAGACATCCCTATTACCCTCTTTCAGACATGATCATCAATCTTGTCAAGTCAGACAGTGACACACAAACGTACAAGTTTTGGAAAATGAGGCAGTGTACCTCTACCCAGCTAAATTCCCTGATATCAAGCCTAAGATTTCATTTCTGCAACAATTACTAACACCGTTCAAATCTACATGCACATCCCTCAATTGCATAAGCACCTTCTAAAAGCCATCCTTTATACAAAGGAATACTTCAACTATTTCAAGATTTTCCATAGAAAGTTGGTTTGCTGCCAACAGATCTTTTCCACAGAAAATACAAATGGAAATGACCTACCTTCAGCATCAGAGCCTGACTCTGCCTTTCGTCCTGAAGAACTGTCTGTAAACAAAATTTAACAAAATAAACAGCTACTGGAGAAATACCTACTGACAAAATATATGTTCACAAATTGACTGAAACAAATAAAAGACAATTTTTCTTTCCAGTTCATTTGGAAAGACAGATTCCAAAAGCACAAAGCCAAAACATCCATTTTTAACTACGTATTTATTTTTCAGCTCCACTCTCATTCACAAATCCGTAGCTTTCCTATATTCCTGTGACAGAGAGAGGAGCTGAGTTCCTGCAGAGACCCAAGAAGGAACAGATAAGCCTGGATGCAGCTCCAGAGAAAAGCTACAAAGCCATTTCCCAATCAGAACTCAGACTCACATTTGCATCAAAAAACAACTGATATTAAGGAAAGATGTGGAGTAAACAGAATATAAATGGGAGTTATAGACCTTCAGGGAGTCTCTTGTTCCTCTGTAATCCTCTTGAAGATAAGACTGTAACAACTGCACACTCTGCTCTTCATCCAGACCCTGAACAAAAGAAATTATTTGAAATTAATAAAAGGCAACTGAATTCATTAAAGATTGAGATTCTCTCCAAATACTCAGGCAGCTCTTATCTTCAAAACAAATAACGTGCCAAATGAATATTTTTGCACCAGGGAGACGCATTAATCAGCACTTCTTTTAAAGCCAAATACACAAGCTTTAATGTCACTGAGCTGCAGTTTAACTTCAGCTAAATGAGCATCAGTCATTTAAATAAAGGTACTACCAGTCACTGAACTCTAAAGCTCTGGCTTAAAGAAACAGAACCTTGCATGTAAACTGAGAGGATTGTCAAACATGGCAACTGATTTAAGGGACATCAGGTTTTCAGCCGAGCAGTTGTCGTGAAAGAACCCAACTCAGACAATAGTAGGTGGCTGCTGCTGAAAAGGACCAGGAAAACCACAGCATCCCAAAGTTACTTATCACTTTGGAAGTTTGACCTAGAGCCTCAACATGTACTTCAACATCCTTTAGATTATTTTGAACTGAAAGGACCTTAAGTTTCTCTCTACTCAACTATCTGATATTGAAGAAGGTTACTTCAACATCAGAATCCCAATAACAATTCATTCCAGGGATAAAACATAATGCAAGAGCAGCTTCACTTACCAAAAACTTGCTAACCCTCAGACCCAACTCTTTTAGTGGAGCAGCTACATCTTTATCAGCTTTAATTTTTTCTGCTGAAGTCGTACTAAAGTAAAAAGAAATTTTAGTCAATAAAAATGCAGCAATCTCAAGGAAAGAATTAAATAGGTATCATTTCAACGTTCTCAGTTTTATCAGTTTCAACTGATCATTTGCTTTTTCCCTAGTGACCTGTCAGTATTTCATACAACAATATTCTGTAACCTTTCTTTACTTACTAGGAAACTCCATATTAGAGATTCATTTCTAAAATTAGGCAGCGACTGTACCTTGGTGGTTTGTAGTATGACAGTCCCTCTAACAGCCTCTGCCAGTGCTTGTTCAACTCTGCAGCGATCTGGGCCTAAAACAGAACCAAACACCACTGAACAGACTCCTCAAAGTGCATTACCAAATATCATATCTGTCAAAACTTAAGTGAAGCAAAGAAATTCCACCACCACAAAGAGGCAGGAACAACAGAAGACAGGTGTTTGACTCAGAGTGATTCCAGATGCAGTACTGAACAGGGCAGTGAGCTGCACTGCCTAATCCTAGGGTGGGTGGGGCAGAGGGAGGTAATGGACTGAGTTTAAAAACATTTGGATTCCCAACCTCTGGGCAAATTCTAGAAAGCATAGGCTACATCCCTCAAAATAAGACAGCAGTTGTACCACACATGAACACCCCAGGGTAACCCAGGCAGCAACACTTGTGCCCATTCTAGAAAAGGAACCACCTTTTCCATACACCCTTCCAGGCAGCTCATACAGCAGCCGTAAACAAGCAGTGGAAGAATAAACAAGTAGCAGAGATATGGGAACAAAAATCACACTAAGAAAGAAGGAAGAGCAGCAAAAACTATTTTCACTAATATTCAAAGAGATGTACAAATGATGTATTTGGCCATGGAGCCCAATAAGTGACGGCCAAATGTGGTCACCAGGACATGGACTTACTGGTTCTCTTAAAGCTGATCTGCCCAGCAGAATTGTCCATAATTCTCTGCTGCTCCTGTAAACAAAAGGAAAAGGTGGAGAGTATTTTAACAGTGGTACATTATTCCAGGCTTCCATTTACCTTACACTTTTCAAACCTGCAATTAACTTGTAGCAAATGACACTGCAATGTAAGAAAAATGATTTAAGGAACATTAGCTTTTAGCTAATGAGTTTCAGATGTCCTAGAAAAACCAAGAAAAAACCCAGAGGGGATGACAACTGACACAGCAAGACTTGTGAATTCATATCAAAGCTTCACATTGGTAACAGGTTACCAGCTCAATTTGATTTTGCTACTTGAACATTTAAGGCTCCTAAGAAGAAACCTAATGAAAGCATAGAGCAGTATTTTATTGTTACATTCAATGCTCTCCTTCAAACAAATTCTTCCATCAGTTTCATCCTCCACTCTAAGCAGAGCATAAAACTGTGTGAAGTGAAAAACTGCACCGTCTTTATACAGACACCAGAACATTTACACTCAGCTTCAAGTTTCTTTGGGAGAACTCTGTAGAAAAGCCAACCTGCACTATAAGGAATTACAGATCACATCCTGACCCTGGCACATGCATTCAAAAGAAAACAACAAAAGTCTCCCTACAACAGCCCAGAGAAAATATATTTGCCAAAAAGAGTATTTCACTTAGACAAATGATGATTTGTTAGCAACATATTACAAATGAGGATCTAAACACCCTAACTCCCCACGCAAAGACTGTCTACACAAGAACACTGCCTGATTTTTAGAATAACATTATTAAAATAACTCACTGTGGCAGTAAAAGTCATCTGTGACTTTTGACATGTGGTGACACTTAATGAATGACAACACCTGTTATTTCCAGCACACTCATCAACATAATTCCTCAGTGCTCATTCCTCGATAGTTGGGTGCACTTCTCTGACATGAACCTCTCCAGCCCACACAGAGCACCCAAAGGCCCAGAATTTTACCAAGAACTGAACAGCAACGCAAAAGAAGCAATTCAATGAATCCCAGGTTCAGTGATCACGTTAGATCGGCGCCTTAATTTGTCTTTCATTTATTGCCAAATCTGAGCCCCAGCCTAGCAAAGCCAACCCATCTACTTTTCACTCTCTCACAACCCCTTCTGTGAACAAAACAGACCGTGGTTTGTTGCCCCCTTATTAATAAAGCTGCAAGACAGCTAAGGAAGGAAAGCTCTCTGTATACAATCACAAGTAACAGTGGTGTCATTCATTTAATAAAAGTTAGACACTAGGGAAACTCCAGAGCATAAAAGCATTATAATAAATGACAAAAAACGTGCTCTGGAGAAACGAAACCACACGAGTAAGATGATCACTGAACACGGGATTCATTGAATAGTTTCCGCTACACATCTCCACGTGTGTATTTTGACTTGAACGCCTGCAGAAGCCGCGCGGGAAGTGCAGCCAGCCCTGGCGCGTCCCTCGCCCCCTCGGAAGAGGTGAGCGTGTCGGGCATCGCCGTGAAGCGAGCGCAGATCGAGCCTCCGGCCCCGCCAAAGCAACGGCTCCTACGGAGTCCTGCCCAGCCTCTTATCTCGTACAACAGAATAAAATAAGCACAAATTCCCCGACAGTCTCTCCTCACTCCGGTCTTCGGGGCCGGGGGTCCCAGAGGGTCCCTCAGCGATGGGGGGCGGGGCCTAACCGCGCGCGCGAGGCGGGGGCGGAGCCAGCCCGGCGCGCGCCCCGCCGCAGTTAAACCCTCCCGGCCCCGCGCTGCGCCCCCTCCCCGCCGGCCCCTCTCGGTCCTCGGTCCTGCGGAACGGGGTCCGCCCGCAGCGAGAGCCGGGACCGCCCCTGCGTCGCCCCCGCGTTCCCTCCACCCGAGCGGCCGCGGCCCCGCACCTCGCGCTCAGCCCGCCCGCCGCCATCTTCGCTCCGCTCTCACGTGACCCCGGGCCCCGCGTCCCCGCCCACGCCGCCGTCACGTGGTGCTGCCTAAGTCACGCCCCGGCCGCGCCCCCTCATGTGGTCATGTGACAGGCGGGTGGCAAGATGGCGGCGTCCTGCGAGGTGGGTGCGCGTTGGGCTCCCGGGGGCGGGACCGCAGCTTCGCGCTGGAACCGGCAATCACCCAGGAGTGCCTTCGACGCCTCCCGCGGGCGGATGTGGTTCCCAGCAGCGGAGGCTGAGTTGTGGGTGTCGCGGCTGGGTGGGAGAGGAGGCGGCGGCGAGCAGCGCGGAAGGACAGGGCGCGGGCAGCCCGCGGGTCGAGGGGAGTCCACAGCGCTGCAGGGACGTGGGGAAGAGAGGGAGCAGGCAGAGGCGAGGCGAGGACTACCGGATGTTTAGCAGCACGTCAGTGGGAAGCTTCCGTGCCCAGAGCAACCGGGATGCGGATCGCGAAACGGGCAGTAAACGCTGTCTGGCTTGAACCGGGGGGTGACGGATCCCGTTCGGTTATGAGAGACCGGCAGTGCCGAGGAGCTTCACACTCTCTGAAAGGAGGTGTGAAGGAGGGGATTGCGGCAGGCACAAGAAAACAAAATAATTCAGCAGTGAAATACTTCGCGTTACAGATTGCCAGGTCTAAACACTCAGAGCTGCTACATCAGAGACCTCACCCACGGTGAAATTCTACTTAATCTTGCAGCCAGGCAACCTGGCGGGGAAGCTGTCATGTGCCATTGATACAGAAACTGGGGTGCAACCTTAACGTTGCCAGACTGAGTAGGAGGATTCTGTCTTTGGCTGGCAGGTGACATTCACTCTGCCTCTTCTCAGATAAGCCTTAGGCTTCCACCTCCCCAGTGCTCAGAAACAGCAAGGAGTAGGACCCCAAAACCGTTATTGATTGGAGGTAGCTATTGCCCAGACCAGTTCTGTTTCATTGATTGTATGATTAATTCTTCTTCTGTTTAAAAATTAATTGTGATGGCAAAAGATTACGTTTGGCCTGATGGAGCTGTGTAGCAACAGTGCATGTAATGAAGCTGTTTGGTAATCAAGTATTTCAGGCTATATGAATAAGGATGCCAGAAAGCAATCTATTCATAATTAAGTTTTCCGTACAAAGTCATAAATATCTAAACAATGCAGACACACAGTCTAAGGAAGTTTGATAGTGCAAAGTGTAATAATTCTTCAGTAATATTGCCATTACTTTATCAGCTTTGTAATCTGGTGTCACCACTCAACACTGGCTGAAAACCCAAAAGAGAACTTTAAATAAACTTCTGGCCTACCATGAGGGAGCTGGTGTAGATATTGGCAATGAGACTTGGGGAGCAGAATTTAATAAGAGTTTCCTGCTAATGAGCTTAAGGGTGGACCAGAAAGGACGAAGTAATCCACTGTTTCACAGCTAGAACAGCCATAATATTTCCAACAGAAATAAAGAACCTGAGAGCTTCAAAGACCCTGGAAGAGGTCCCAGTGTAATGGCAGAGGTTTACACATGGCTAATTATCAAATTACATATCCATAGAGAAATCAAGGTTGTCAGAAAGCAATAAATGCTGGTGAGAATTGCACAATGTTGTCAATGCCCACAATTTGAAGATGAGATTTAACCTAACAGAGTAAATATGCCTGTTGCTGATTATCTCAATTGCATATCTTCCAGTCCAAAAGTTTAAAGGAAAGTTTGGTTTGCAGGGCAGCTGTCAATGGGCTGTGAGCCTTCACTTAGAGAAAGTGAAGTGCAGGATTGGCTTACCTCACTGGTTTGGTTTTTTTTAATCATCTGTTTGTTGACATTAGTAATGGGCACATAACTATCAGTTTAAATTGAGTTTAGGAACAAAATAGCTGTGCAAACACTTTAGCTGTCCGAGTAGTTGCTTTAATTGTTTGGGTTTTTTTTTAAATAGGAATTGCAGTAGCGTGGAAGGGAATTCTTCCTAATGGACAACTGAGCACATTGGAACTCCTGAGATTCTGCAAGCTTGAGGCACATTGGACTGGAATCATGTTAAACAAACCAGTGCTGGTGGAGTCGCTGCTGGTGTTCATCATCGTGCTGTCGGTGCACGCAGTGGTGTGGGATCGCTTCTCCTGGTGCGCCGTCGCTTTGGCCGTCCAGGCCTTCTATGTGCAGTTCAAATGGGACCGGCTGCTGCAGCTGGGGGGGGCTGTGTTCCAGTTCCGGGGGGCAGCCAACAGCGGCCTCCTGCCTGCCAGCATGGTCATCCCTCTGCTGGGGGTGGTGATGAAGGAGAGGTGCAAGGCTGCCGGCATCGTGTACTTTGAGCGCTTTGGCATTGTTGTGGCTTCCACGGGAATGCTGCTCGCTCTCTTCCTGTCCATCTTAGCAGTTGGCATCACCAAACCTGTGCCAACCAACACTTGCATCCTGACTGGTATTGCTGGCAGCATAATTATCTACACCATGAAACATTCCTTGACTGTCTCAGAAGTGATTGAGGTTCTAGAAGTGCTGCTCATTTTTGTCTACCTCAGTATGATCTTGCTGTACTTGCTGCCTCGATGTTTTACTCCCGGAGAAGCGCTGCTGGTTCTTGGAGGTGTAAGTTTTGTTCTCAATCAGCTCATTAAACGCTCACTGAATGTAATTGAGGGCAGAGGGGATCCCATTGACTTCTTCCTTCTGGTAGCAGTTGTCGGAGTTATTCTTCTTGGTCTCTTTTTCACTGTGCTCTTTATTTTCTTGGATTCGGGCACATGGATCTCCTCCATGTTTTTCCACATGATGACAGCAGTGTTAGGCTTAGGAGTCATCATGCCTTGGCTCTACCGACTGATCCAGAGGAACCCTTTGTTCTGGCTGCTCCAGTTTCTGTTTCAGACACAGACAAGACTTTACCTTCTTGTGTATTGGACTTTCTTGGCTGCCTCAGCATGTGGTGTGGTTTTCTACCAGAATGCCAAGAGATCGTCTGAATCTAAAAAACACCAGGCCTCAACTATAACCAGGAAATATTTCCATTTCATTGTTGTAGCTACTTACGTTCCTGGACTAATTTATGACCGCCAGCTCCTCTACGTTGCTGCAGTGCTGTGTCTGGCAGTGTTTATCTTCTTAGAGTACATTCGGTACTTCAGGATCAAACCCTTTGGACAAACCCTGAGGCATTTGCTCTCTCTCTTCCTTGATGAAAGAGACAGTGGACCTCTAATCTTGACTCATATTTATCTCCTCCTTGGCATGTCCCTCCCAGTGTGGTTGTTTCCCAGATCTTGTGCTCCTAAAGGCACCTTGCCTGGGGCAGGAGCACTGGTCCCCTACTCTGGGGTGTTGGCAGTAGGGGTAGGAGACACCATTGCCTCTGTTTTTGGCAGTACAATGGGGGAAATCAAATGGCCAGGAACAAAGAAGACCTTTGAAGGGACAATGACAGCTATTTTTGCTCAGATCATTGCTGTGGCTCTCATTCTGATCTTTGACAGCAGTGTGAATCTGAACTCCAGCTATGCTTGGATTCTGGCATCTGTGAGTTTGGTTTCTCTTTTGGAAGCTTACACTACTCAAATTGATAATCTGCTGTTGCCTCTCTACCTCCAGATCATGTTCATGGCATAGAAGCACTTCCAGGAACAGAGTTTTCTGTCTTCCCAGAGAAAAGTGATACTAGAAAATGCACTGTAATGAAAGCTCAAAGCTTATCTTTTGGTACAGCAGAGAAAATTGTTGAGAACAGAAATGAAAAAGACTTATTTAAAATAAAGGTTTTGATTTGGTCTTGTTTTTACCCCTGTCAAAAATAGCTGGATTTATGTTCTAACAGCAACAAACATGACTGACAAAAACAGCACTTGTGTTTAATAATCCAATTTAAGTTTCTTCTGGGTACCCAAGGGAAGCAGAGGAAGAAGAGGTAAGTCAATTGGAGAGGTAAAAATAAACAAGCAAATCTCTCAGCTGTTGCTACCTCTGCACTGCACCTTGTTTTCTGTAACGAGTCCTGCATCTTGTGTTTGATGTGTGAACTCTCATTTCTGTATAAGCACGATGTAAAGCATGTTTGATAACAAGGGTGGACACAGGACCCAGGTACAAGTGTCCAGCTGTGTCCAGTCCTCATCAGCAAGAGCCAAAACCACATCACAATGCACAAACACAACTCCAAAATCAGTAGCTGCCACAGCTGAGTTTATCCAGGGTGGGTGGTGGATGGAGGTTTGGGAATGTAGACACTGCTCATTCCAGACAATACTAATAAGAACAGTCAATCTTTAGCCCTGAAGTTTGTTTCCAAGAAAAATGTTTTATCTTTCTCAAGATTTAATCTCTAAATTTGTTTTGAATGAATATGGCAGGGAAATTAAGGAAAGTCACAGCTAAAACTAATTACACATTAATCCTGAAAGCAGAAAATCTGTTGAAGTCAATAAAATTTTCTACTATTGCAGTTTCCTACTTTTCATATTTTTTCAGCCAGATGTTTAATCAAATAATTTATAAAAATGCTTTTATGAACAAATTGACTAAAGCCACTGACTTCCATCCATTTAATTTAAACTACAGCTACCATTTTGTGGCAAAAAAACCCCATTTTTATGTATGAAACCCTTCTGTATCAACAGTCTCTTCTTACTGGTTTATCAAGTGTCCATTAGAACAAAACACAAGTGTCTTCCCTGCCTCTTCCTGTCTCCAGGGATGTGTCCAAGCAGGAGATTGTCATTCCAGGATTCTAGTTTGCATCATGAAGTTCACTTCTGATCCTTTTTTAATTCACTTTTGGGAAGAGTTTGGGGGAAGTCCAAGGTGCCTTACACAACACTGTCCTGCAGCCTGGTAGCTCTGAGCCCATGTCTTGGGAGGGAGCATAAAACCAGGGGTGGAACGAAACCAGTCTGTGGGTGAGCAGAATTGGCTCCAGAATCCAATATTGTGTGTCCCTGCAACAAGCCAGGACTGGAATAGCTGAGAGGCAGCATTGCCCAATTCATCCCCTGCTTGGGAAGGGCTCCTGGGATTTCATGCTGCTTTTCCTGAGGATGCCAAAGTTGGCCAGAGCTGGTTACTAACACAGTAAACTGTCAGATACTCTGTAGGAAACCAGACTTGCTAACTGCTGGTCTATTTTCTTCACATATAACAGGAAATGCTGCCAATCAATCCAGCTTTTTAGATTTTATTTATGCACTTGAAGTAGACAGTTTTGCACACTGCAGGTAGTGGTGCAAGTCAGGACAAACTATCCTTCAGAAGAATTCTAAGTTATTAACTCATCTCATGGAAAGACACTGACAAAACTCAAGTTGCTTCTGTCACAAGCCACAGCCTTCACCACTGATGTCAAAAATTGCACCAGAGGCAGAGAAATTTGCTTTCCTTCCACCCTGCTTCCAACTTTCAAACAAACTGCAGTAAAGGTAGTTTTTGAATGCAGAAACTTTGCATTCAATATTCCTGCTGTTGCCATGATCCAGCTCCCCAACTTAGTTTTGAAAGGGCTGAGTCAGTAAGATTTGGGTTCACTCTGCCATGGCCCTCAGCAACCTTAGGGTTACTCTGATATAATTCCTGCACAGGGGACACTGGGCTCCTGGCAATCTCAGGGTTGCCACTGCACACCAGTGCTGATGAAATCACACCTACACAGCTTCTGTTTAGTTCAGGATACAGGCTGGAGCTTGTCTAGGATGTAGCTTGCGCTTCCAAACATTCCTTGCTATAAGCTGGTTTGGGTTTAGTGAGGTTTTGGAGACAGAAATTGTTCTTGTGCATATTGAGAGTTTCAACTGCTCACCAGACAATTTAGCACTGTCCCCATCTGCTGGGAGATGGTCACACCATGTCTTCCTCAGAAAAGACGATTGAAATGAAAAGGAGAATTTCTGTCTTTTTTTATTTAAGTGTAAAGAGTTTGATTGAGGCTCTTTGTTTCCATCATTTCAACATGAATCTTTAAGACTTGTCATATTTTTAATTAACATAACCAGAGATAAAACACTCAGCTACAGTCTTGCCAGGAGTATTTAGAAGATTGACTATAAAAAGCAGACCTCCTGCTTCATTGTGCCCACAACAAGGTTGTTTTAAATCGCTGTTATTCACAATAGAACAGAGAAACCTAGAGGTGAAAAATCAAGCTTCTCCCCACAACATGTTCACCTGCATTGCTGGAATCAACCAGCCAAGAAATGCACTTAAGCTCTTAAACACAAGAAAATACTGAGTATCTGCAAGGAGAAATACTTGGGAAGTGGTTCTAGTCAAGGTGCAATGGTCTTAACTGGTTTGTTTTCAAGACTGAAGGTGTTTCCTTACCAAAAGGACTGGGTGACTACTCTCATACTGGCAGGGTTCCTGCTGCAGTAGAAGCTTCTGTCTGCTGCGGGTTTTGGGCTGTGATAATGGTCCTGGTTTTGAGGAGGAGGATAAATGAACATTGAGAGCTGATCTAGTGAAGGTTGTGTTTAAAAAGATGGTGAATGAACAAGCAGGAAGGAATATTGATCAGCTATTGACTCCACAAGCCAGTCACTAACTTCAAGTGTAGAGTGATGGAAAAGGCAGTTCAGGAGTTGGCTGGAGCCTAGGGAGTAAAGAAGAGGTAAAAGCAAAATTTCAGAGGCTGTTCAAGCTCTGCAGGTACGAAATCAATGCCAGCTGAGGCACTACCAACAAACTGTGACAGGCAAGACCCCCAACAGTTATCCTGACTATTGCATTGGAAAGGCTTCAATTTCTTCAGCCACTTGTGAGGATCACAACCTTACCAGTTCTCTTTGCTCCAAGTGGTGCCTTTGGCTTCCATCACGTGGAAGGTGAATGCATGGCGAGAAGACTCCGAGCTGTTGAGTTCACTCTTATGGACAACCTCGCCATGGATGAGTATGAGTCCACCTGTGGGAAAGAATCACCTGGACTGCTGTTTTCCAAAAGATGAGCTCTGGCTTTCCAGCAGAAGGGAAGGTGCAAGGGTTGAAATACAATTCTAGCTCCCTTGTGTTTTCTCGAGCTGTGAAGCACCACATTTGGGGGTGTTTGTACCTTTACTTATAGGCAGAGGTATGAACTGGTTGTCATTGTAGGCTGGTTCTGATCCTACAAACTCTACACATGTTGAGGCACCTGAAGCTGCACGGACCATCCTCCGGGTAATCCCATCTGCAAATCCACAGAATAAGCAAACACACAAAAATTAACCCCTTGGCTACATTCTGCACAGCAAAGGAACAATATCAGTGAGTCCTCTTGGCAATGATAGGAACTTTATTATTGCTATATTCACACTTTCCTTAGTCATTTGGGTAGGGTCTTTTTCATTAAGTCAAGAGCTAGGATTTTCCTGCTGTGAGGAAATGAGATAAAACAGCTACCTTTCGTTTGGCCCCTTCTGTGCATTGCAACAGACCTTTAGGAACACAAATAGTCACACAGTTATGCAAAGCCAACCTTTGGTCCACTTGTGCTTTCTATAGGAGCATAAGTCATGATATGAGTACAGCTGGCTCCAGGATTTGAGGACTGAGTGGCTTAAAATCTGAAGAGCACTATGATTACACTCACTGAGTGAATCTCTAGGTGAGCAGAAGTTTAAAGCTGTTCTGTGTGCTCTAGAGGTGGGGAAAAGCAGAACTGTGTTGGTGACCAGCAGTGGTCACACACATGCTCTTACTGGTATGAGAGCCAGGGATGAACCACAAACAGCCATTCTCCTGTGTGGCATCTTCCAGGGCGATCCAGAATCCCAGGATCCTGCCCAGAGGTTCCGTGTGTAGGAAGGTGGCATCCTGGTGTGGTGTTACTGCAATGAGAGACTGTCATTGGGGTCTTTAATGGGATTCAGTTCCTCTGAAAGGATTTCAGGGTTGAATCTCCCTGAGTCAGAGCCCTCCCTTGCCCACCCACCTATTACACACATTAAATCTTACATAAAAATACCACCTTTCAGCCTGCTGCAAAAGTAAAAACAGCTCTTTGTTCAAGATGCAGATGATGCAGAAACTTTTCTGAAAAAATGTGGATTTCAAAGATTATTTTAAGAACATTTGGACTGCCAAACTCACTGGTTTAAGTCTGATTCTGGTAACTGGTAATATTCCTTTCCTAAAGGAGCATTATTTGCAGTGTCATATAGAGATAACACAAACCTCACCTTCACCACCAATGCCAGGTTGCTGCAAAGAAAAAAAAGTAATGTGTGAAGAGTTTCACAGCTTCTCACTTATCAAGGTCTTATTCCTTGAGTGACAAGACAACTTGAATTACTTTACCTTGAAGATATACATGCTCTGCACAACTACTGGTCTCTCAAGGCCTAGTTTTCTTCCCAGTTCCTGCAAAAATATTTTCCAGGATTAGATTTATGTCTTCTGCATACTATTTAACATTTTTCTTTGAAGATATTTAAATTTCCTTTCACTGACAAAATTACTCCCCCTGGGAGCATAAGAAAACTAATTAACTACTCTGCAATTTTTTTCCCCCATACCATTCTAGGAAGCAATAACAGCTCACCTGCACCTTGGGGGAGTGGGTGATTTGCTTGAAGACAGGATCGTAAGCGTGTAGAGCTAAAGGGAAAGAAAAGGCTCAGATGGAAGATTTCAGGAAGAGAAGAGAACATGGCAGGTCTCAGTGATGAGCTGCAGACACCACAGCCAAGCAGGATAAATTGCAGCCAGAAATTTTCCTTGCTCCCAAGATGGATGAATGTGGCTTATCACACCTAAGGTGATAGGGCACTTACAGGTTGTACAATCATCATTAAAGACCATAAATATAATCACTCCCTGGCCACAAACTGCACGTATATCAAAGCCAGTGTGTAGCAGTGAACAAAATGGAATATTATGTGATTTAGTATTATATTACACAAGTGACAATCACTACCAATATGGGTGAATTCATCTTTTAAAAACACACCTCTTAAGACCTACCAGAAAAGTTAAGTACTGAAAAAGAAGCTAGAGCTCATCTTTGGTGCCCTTCAGAGAGCCCCAGCCAGCAGGGCAGTGTTTGTGCAGACACTTGCTACAACCCAAATCTGACAAATCCACAAAGCAAAGACTCAGAGTTGTGCTTCCAGCTCATCCTGATCACGCCACAAGGACACATGTGGTGTGATCCAGAAGGAGCCGCTCTCAAGCAAGGGATGAGACTCAACCAAAATGAGTAATTACAGAAAATAAGACTAGAGAAGGCTTTTGAATTTTTAAACTGCTGGGTCAGCAGGAATCTACAGTTGTTTTCACTTCCCCTGAGTAAAAGCTGAATTGTGACAGAGGGCCTGGGAAGGGGAGAGTGTTTTTCTGAGAAAATCAAAGAACAAGAACTCCTAGTACTGAATTTCCATTTGTAGTGAAGTTTAGTCTGAACAAAGTTCACATGTTTGCAGGGACAGGGAATGCTGCTCTCATTTTCCATGTATTGTTTGAAAACAAAAGGGATCCAAATGCAAGTCCAGCAACTGGGAGAGAGGAAATAGGTCAAACTGAAACCACTAAAGATAAAGAAAAGGTGTTGGTGACAACCATAGGAGGGAGAGTAGCTTCAACATTGGCAACCCAACATGGCACAGGACACAGGAGAGACTTTGGTCGGTACTGAATGTCACCAGTCTCAGGTGGTAAATTTTTAGAGCGAGTCTCTTACATAAAAGAGCCAAGGGCTGAAGTCTAAACTTTCACATGTCAGTGACTCTGAGCTATTCATCACTGAAAAACCTCTGAGAAGGGGTTTTTGAAAAGGATTGGAACAGAAGATTAAGCCCTTTGAGAGCAGAGAGTAAAGGACAGCATGGAGAAAATTGCAGAGACAGTTATGTACAGTGAATAGGTCTGGAGAAATCCTCGTGTCTGAAAACCACATCTCTTTCATCCATCCCTCTCCAAATCCCATCCTTTAAACATACCATGGCCAATCTTGCTGACAGACTTCTCCTTTGGAATTAGAAAGTTACCTGCAAAACAAAATCATAATTTAACATTGTTTGCAAAGCAGGATCATTTCTTAAGCTGGCCCCCAATCCTTCACTCAGCCTCTTCCTGTCCCCTTCACGTGGCTAACCCAGGCCAGGGCTTACCTTTCTCATCCAAAACACCTTTCTCAAAGAAGAATCTAATCTTGTCTCCACTGGTTAGGAAATAATCTGAGCTACCCTGCCAGGGATAAGAGCCCAGTAAAGATAGCATCCTTGTAAAAACATAAGTGAACTTTCAGTCAAAGCATTAATACTCACCTGCATCTTTTTTCCCACCAAGCCGCAGCATAAACAAAGCACAGTGAAAAATCACTCATAAAAAGGCTTTCTGCAACACTATATGTCTTGATGCTGATCAGGGTTTTACAAGAACCTCTCACATAGAGGTTACCCTTGCATTTCTTTTGCTGGCTGCCTGGAAAATAACCAGTTTTCTGTCTGCAGAACATGTACAAAGTGATCTGTGAGAGCTGCTTGTGGCTACTGGGGGTTGAAAGCACAGCAGAGCCACGCACTGGTAAGACTCTTGGCAAGACCCCAGCAAACATTTGCAGAAAGCTGGAGAGCAAATTCCTCTGCCAGTGTTATGTTCAGTTAGAAAAAAGAATCATGTTCCCCCAGAATGGACCCTGATCAGCAATTTGCCTTTTTCCTTCCTCCTTCCAGCACTCCAACGGGGGCAGCCCTGCCCTTCTCAGTACCTGTGCCTGGAGCTGCTCCTCCTCCCTGGTGGAGAACGAGGTGCGGCAGTGCGGCGGCACTTCCATCTCCGCGACGATTCTCTGGATCTGGCTCCTCATGCTGTCACACTCCTCTGCGCTGAAAAACTGCTCCAGGACAAGGAAGCCATCCTTGTGGAACTGGAAGAGACGGGGTGACTGCTCTTCCCCAGAGTCCTCAGGGGGAAGCAGCACAAAGCAAGAGAAAACAGTTCTGGCCCTTCAGAGGCTGAAAAGCATCCCAGATGCAGCTCTGCAGCCAGGCAGCACGTTCTTAATTTTTAATTTCAGGAGGGGCTTCTGTTGCAAAAGATTCATTAAGAGGCTGAAATTCAGTTAAGAATAATCTATCTCAATCCCTCAGTCTACACAAAGCAGAGATCTCATCACTAGAATCTTTTTAGTTCAAGGATATCTTACCTAAGACCTGTAACCAGAAGCTATTAAACTACCAAGCCCACTAACTGCAAACAGGGCAGTCAGACTTGTGTGCCAAATCAGAATTGTCAGGGGGGAGGTGTTCTTCTTTGGACCCTGACATCTGGCCCAGCTGTGTTCCTTATTTCAGTGTCCCATGTCCCGAAAAGATGAAATGAGGCTCCTTTCTGCTGTTTCAAAGCTTGTTTATTTTTTGTTCTTATCAAAGTTTGGGAGGCACAGACTGTGCTGTGACCTCCAGGAACACGAGGGCAGAATGGCAATGGCTACCCAAAGCAGGTAGCTTTTATACCTATTATCAACCAGTTAGAAGACTTTACATATTTTATTTTGTTCCCAAAACCAGTGAATATCAACCTCATTGACATGTCTCCTCTACACTAAATTCTATCTACCAATTAACAAGTCACAGGAACTCATGTCAGAGAAAAAAAGGAAGAGAAGGAGAAGAGAGAAGAAGATGAAGAAAAAGGAGCTGACACCCTAGAATCTCCATGTTGGCTCTATATAATATTTATAGCAAAACCTAAAAACTACAGCTACACATTCTGTGGTACACTAAACAACATCTCCTCATTTCTTTGGTGTTCTCAGCTCATGCAGAAGTGTAGGCAAATGCTCCCACGAGTTTGGTTCGCAGGCCAAGCCTTTTTTGAGGAGCTCTGAGGGTAAAACAAACAACCAGAGGAGCAGGAAAAGTTCCCAAGCTTTTCCTAGACTCCGACAAGAATGAGATTGCTTTACAAGCTGGAAAGCTTTGTTCCAAGGAAAAAAATCCCTGGGCGATTCCTCACAGTTCACTACAGAGTCCTTTACAAAATTAACTCTGTTGGCAGTGAACTCAGTTTCTTTATATAGAATACCCTGGAGATTATCCTTTGCCAGGAAGATTTCGAGTTCAGGGATGAGAGCCGAGCAGCACAGACAGAAGGGGTACAGGAGAAATCCCTCCAGGAGCTCTGTGGGACAAGTGGCCCCCAGAAGAGTTTGTAGCCACAACACACACACTAAAATTAACATAATACAAGAAGCTGAGGAGAATATAAAGTGTTTGTAAAGCAGATCTTTGCTAGACCTGCTGACAGGTTAACTAGCAGTGACTGTATCTTACACACAGTGTCACCCACCTGCACTCTGGACACACTCCTGCCCAGAGAGCAGCTCCTTACCTTCTGGATCTGATGCTGGGTTATGGATGCCATCGGGGCAGAAGGTCCCCAGATCCCGCCACGAACACCACGACACCACACAGGCTCTGCAGGGCTGACTCCCCGCCTCTCCACGTGATCCTTGTCCCAGCATGTGATAAAAGCCAGCTCTAGGAAGTTGGACTCTTGCACAGCTCCAAAGATTTTTGTCCCCAGCACCAGCTATTTGTTCCTGGCAGGGACATTCAAAGCTGCACAGTTTTGCTTTGGCTTTTGGTGGTAATGAAGCACACAAAAATTTTCTATTCAAGTGCAATCACAAACTTGATGAACATTTTAGCTCCAAGGAGGAATTGCTTTTAATTATTAAACCAGATTTAAAATCAGGGCAGTTAAACTGGTAATCACAGGGGTAAATAAGACAAGAGGGGATAAAATAAGATTCAAGTGTGAATAAAGGATCAAGATGTCTTAGAACAAATTTAAAGTACTGATTCAGGGTCTTACAGAGCCCTTTTTGCTCAGTCAGTGAGTCCTGCCAGCACTTCAGTGTATTCCCTGAAAGGGCTCCACAACCCAGGAGGTGAGTGACAGACTAAAGGGTGGTAAAGAGCTTTTTCACTGAGGGTTTGGTAAAACCTATAAAGAATACTTCTGCTATTTTCATTCACAGTTGGTTTTTGGTAATTTACACCTTCACTTGCTCAGCTCACTCTCCTGCAGGTCCCAGAGCCCATGTAATATTTACAAATAAGTAAAGCCAAATCCACCCAAAGTTCAAACCAGAGAGCAAAAATGCAGAAAGTGGGTCTAAAAGGCAGAGAGGGAGGAACAGTTGTCAGCCCAGTGGTGGCGCTCCCAGCCAACACATCCCTCCCATTGGGAATCCCTGGGGAAGGTTTTTCTCTCTAGAAGAAAATGTGTTTGGCTCTTACAGGAAACACTGAAAACACCCTTGCAGCAGCACTCCACAAAAATAACACCATGGGGGTGGGTTCTTGCATCACTCACCCAGCCAAAGGAAAACCCAACAGAAGGAAGGAATGCAAAATGCTCACAGAAAAGTGTTTACATCCTAGCAACTGAAAATACATTTTAAAAGGTTGTTTGAAAAAATTAAGTTTTTTATTCTGTAAGGGGACTGTGGATAAAATCCCTCTACACCTCAATAATTATTTTTTTTTAAATAAAGAAGAAATTATGGGTTTGGCTTATTTTCATGCTTTTCCCTGTACACACGAGGGTATTAATTTGGTACTTAAAAAAGCTAAATTTTGCCAGAGATTTTAATCACTGGGCTACAAACCTGGAGGGGGGAAAAAAAAGTCTCCAATGTTGCAAAGCTCAAAAAAATATTCCAGTAGTTCCTCCTTCCTCTTAACAGTCTCTCTACCAACTGATGGAATGGAAATGTTTTTAAGGAAGACGTATGACGAGTGGGGAAAACAACATCCTGTAGGCTGTTGCTTGCAAGTTGATCGTGTGACCCACCTCACCCCTCCCCAGCAGGCAGCAATCCTGGAGAAACACTCCTGGAAAACACTCCCACGCCACTCCTTAGTCCCTCTCTGTCACTGTTGTGTCATGTCCTTCTCATTCCCAGACATGGTGCTTTTTCCAGCAATTTATCACGTCACCTTCTCCACTCCTCACCTTACACGCACACGATGACTCCAGAGGCTGTTTCAGTTCATGCCACAACAGCAAACCACAGTTTTCCTGTTCCTTGGAATGTTTTGAGCAATATAAACAGCAGATCACAGCAAACAATGCAGCAACTACCAGGAGATAAAACACATTCTGGTTCTAGGAGCTTTCTAGGTCTGTCCTTAGGAGTCCTCCTGTTCTTTGCCATTCCAGCCATGCCCCTATTCTGAGGCTCAGAAAGACCTTTCCAGCAAGGGGAAAACCACTCTAGCCACACAATGCCCAAAAAAAGTCAAAGGATGCCACCATTGTAAAGCCTCCTCTCCCAGTAAGTTTACACAGAAAGGTTGACAGTACTTAAGACAAAACTGGGAAATGGCTCCTTTTCCTTCCCTTCCTCCCCCTCCAAGAGCTCTTTTTGCAGACTCTTAACATTTTCTCCAGCCAGCTCTGCAAGAAAACTTCTGGCTAACACCACTGGAGGCTGTCAAAGCCCATCCCATGTCTGTAGGAAAGGTACAGATCAAGTGTTTCAAATGCCTTTTGGACTGGCACGATTATCCCAATTTCCTCCTCAATAAGGGTTCCTATTGAAGTTATTTGAGGCCAAGCCAGCTCAAGCAGCTCAGCACTCTCACCAAAACTGCTGCTGTGGAGCTGCCAGGGTTATCACGAAAGAAAAATTTCCACTGGACCACCTCACTTCTCTTGAAGTCTTTGATATAATCAGCAACAACTAACAGAATATTTAAGGAGAAACAAGGAGCAAAGGAAGCATGATTTCCTCAGCTCCTCAAAGACCAGGTAAATCCTTACCAAAAGAAGATGAGGTCCAGGTGAGCCTTAGATGACCAGAAGCATTTTGTCCTCTCCTTTTTTAGTTTAGTCCTGTATTTCATTAAAACTCAATAAGCAGCACTACAAACTCCTAACTGCTTCAGAGCCCGTTTACATTCTCTGAAGCAGGGCCAATGTCACTGTGGTCAAGTAGTCAGGGACAAAGGAAATGAAGGAAGGCAAAACACAACAGAAATACCTTTCTACACAATAAAAGAGCTGCACAGAAACTCAAATTTTCTTCACAAGTGACAGGCTGATTCTCTATAACACATCATGAATTGGGAAAGACACTACCTGCCAGCATTTCCAGTTAAACAGTCCATGGGGAAGGCAGATACTGAAATAATTTACCAGTCTGAAGACAATTCCTATGGCAACAGGCAGTTGTCTCCATTGCCTTCACTCCCTGTCCCTTTCCTATGGAAGGAGGACCATGTACGCAGTTTGAAAACCCAACTGGACTTCTACAGGACTGTGCAGACAAGCTTCAACAGCCTTAAATTCAGCAACAGAAACTGTTTCAGACACTCGTTGAGGTGATAGTGAAATCCATGACACAGCCCCACCTTGTCACAGCACAGCACCTCTTTCTCTGTACATCTACTCAATTCAGAGAGGGTTGTCATAATTCACAAGGACTTGTGTAATGAGTAAAACAACCTGATAATCCTACACAATAGCTGGAACCATTAACATCTGTCTTTTGAGAAGTGACATCATGGAAAGCTGAATGCCTTTATACACAGGAAACACCAAAGAAAGCAGACATAGAAAAAAAATGCAAATTAGAACTTTTATTCTGGTAAAGTGTCCAGTCATACAAGTCTTTCAGAGCAAACAAGAGCAGCCTTCAGTGCTCATGGGGAAGGTGCTGTTGCTCAGCTGCCCAAACAATCCCATGTACAAAGTGAATGTCATGATTCTGAAATGTTACACCAAGTTGCAGGTCCCAGATGCAAAACCACAGCCCTGCTTGTGCATTTACACAATGGGAGTGAACCATGTTTAAGCCATGAGTAGTGACTTATTGAAATGGACACATTTGTCAGCTGTAAAGATGACTCAGGCTCAGTAGCCCCTTCTCATTAAGTCTCCTCCAGAAAAATTCTTCCATAGTCCAGTAAAATTCCTTTAAAGGAAACAGAGGGAAGAAGGGATGGAAAATTCCAGGAATCCTAAATTAAGCCTTTGTGTGAACTCACATGAAGTTCACCTTTGCCATTGGAGTCCAGCAATTCAAATGCTTCTACTTTTGAAACTGGATCTTGGAGATGAGATTTCTGGAGGATTTCACACTCCCAAAGTAGTTGAATATTAACCCACTGGAAGGAGAAGGGTCTGAATCAAACTTTAATAATCCTGCCCCATTCCAGTTGTGCTTTGTACACTGTTAGAATGAGGCAGGACAGAAAACTCACTCGGTTTTGGCACATGTTTGGGAAAAGTACATTATCCACAGTGACCAAACAGTGGGGTTAAAATGGAAGAAAAATTTAAAAGTGAAGTTTAAGGAATAATTTTACTAAGTCAGCATCCCCAAAGCCTCACCTTAGGTGACTTTCAGAACAGTATGACAATATTGTCTGGCAGTGAGAAGTCACCCCAGAAGTTCGGAAATTTCTCCACCGTTGAAGAAAAGGAGGAGTTGGCTTCAGGCAGGCACTGCTACAAATACACTCCAGGAGCAAGTGCCTCTGGGGAGATGTTACATTAACAGATCTCTAGAGAAGGCACAGCTATTGATGAGGGGGAAAAAAGTTACTCCTCCCCTGAAGGAGGACTAAAAAAAGGTTAAAAATCCAAAGAACTCAAACCATCTTAGTTCCATTCTAAAGGAGGAAAAAAGGTAAGGAAAGGAAACAATGTCACAGCCTAGGAATCAATACAATTTGAAACCTTTTTCCAAACAACTCTTCCTCTGTAAAGAATGTGTTATTGTTCTCGAAATTCCTAGAATCAATTGTTAAAGAGGAAAAAAAAAAAAGAAAGAAGGGGACTTCATGTGATTCAGCAACAGAAAGCCACTTAATACTATTTACGGTAATGAACACCAAGAACTTTAATTAAAATGGAGTGAGCTAAATGGAGTGTATAAATGGTAATAAGAAAAAATTAAAAATGAGGTAGGATATTAAAAAGAAGTGACAATTAATATGGAAGAACAGCACATCATGAAAGATACCTGTAACAGCTATTTAATCACTCAGACTGACAGAGTAAATTACTTCCAGGTACTGAATTAACTGGAAATCAAATAATGAAATCAGAAAGCAATCTGAAACAGAACAACTTCAGCTAACATTCCAGTGCACAGTGTCAGAGTACAGCACAATTGTACACATTTAATAGGTTTGGTATTCCTTGCCTTTCAGCTGGTTCAAAATAATTAATTGCATCTTATGACTTTTTGGGATATTTAGCAGGAAAGGTAAAGTGCATGTCACTAACCTTCAATCCTAGCATGGGATGAGCATCCTTGTGATCACCAAAAACTTGTTCAGCTCAGAAGTGCTATTAAGGAAACAGGTGGGTTTAATTCAAATTGCTGTATGGTTTAGCAGCTAGTAAATAATCTGGTTTGCTTCTGTTTTGAAAAGCCTGTCAGGAGAACAAGACACTGACCAGGGCAGTGATTGTCTGCTTAACTGAATGCTTTTTTGTGAATGCACAGATCTGTGTCAAAAATAAACCCCCTAAGCTTTAGTCTGATGGAAACTTAAAGGAAAATACAGAATATTCATGGATTGAATACTTGCAAGTGAGGAAGGATTGTTGATGTAAGGTCATCCCTCACAGAACAAGCAATACAGAAAAGTTTGGGAAGTGAGTGACTCACTCTGGTGTTGGTTTGATTTAGCAGCAGTCCTCAGTCATAAACATGTTCTGGACTTGTGGTTTAGATCCTATCCTTGGATGTTTTAAAGCTTTTTCCATCTCATCATACAAGACTGATACTCTGGAATCAAAAGGGAGACCAAGCAGCAGTATCAGAAGTAAATAATACATACTGCTGTCCTTCTGAGTGACAATGTATTTGTGCCACCTATGTTTCTGGTACAAAATGTTACCAGACTGCTCATCCCCATTTTGCCACACAGGGAGCTCTCAAGCCTCAGCAGCCATAACCAAGAGTTAAGCTTGGACTATTGCAAAAGCAGCACAAAGCTGGCAATTTCATGCATGATCAATACCGGCCTGTCTTACAATTGCTTTCCATACCTCAGGCCCAGGGCAGTCTCTACTCAGGAAGCAGCAGGAGCACAGCACTTTGACTTGATCAGGAGTTGGGGGCAGTCCCTTCCTTCTGGCAGAACAGCCTGTTGTTCACCCATCCTGCTAGGATACAGAGCTGTTCAGGAGGCTTGCAAGCTTCTAGAAGCACTGCAGCACACTTTCAGGAGCTGCATATAGAAAGTTTGGGTTGTATAACTAAGACCACACCTGGAATCAAAAGTCAAAGCACTCATCTCCAATCTAGACATCCTGGAGAAATCTCACTGCTCCTGTTGAGCCAGGTGAAACTGCCAGGAGGTGCTTTGCCCGTTCAGCCCTGCCCAGTCTAAAACACATGTGCAATAAAACAGTCACCCAGTGGCCTTGAAGAACAAACAGAGTCCAAGTCTCCATTCAGTGGCCATTACTCTCCAGCACTACCTTTTAGCACAGACTAAGGAAAAAAGTTGCCTTCACCATCCAAAGAGCCCCCATGTCCACCCACAGTGAACTGACTGGAAAACAGCATTTCTGTAGCTAAGCCTGAAGCCATTCCTGCTTTAGTCAAGAAGCAAAGCTCACCTAGCAATTTCTGTCCCTTCTGTGATCCAAAATGCTCAAGCAAATACGAATACAATCCAATCAGTATCAGTCCTTCCCAATCCTTTCAGCTGTGGCCCCAGCTCTAACACAATTTCAAGACACTAACCCTATTAAAAGCCAGAAAAGCTTTTCCAGTACCTTGCCTCTCAGATGGAAATTTAATTATACTATACCCTGGACTGTTTAGAGTTTTTATAATGAATGGACTTTTCATAATAATAAGGGAAGCAAGATTTACATTTTTCTTAAAAGCAGTTTTATAAACAGATCTCCTGATTTTAATGTAGCTTTATTTAAGCATCTGAACATCAATAAATCCAGAGTCCAGTTAACATTGTTCATGGTTTCAGCATATTTAGTATATATATATGTATTTCATATCTTACATCTGATGAAGAGAGCCACACTGTGCCTTATTGCCCCAACATCCACGGGATCACCACAATCCGCTAAGCCAGGGCACTTGCTGGCAGCTCGTCAGGAATCACTCTGGAGCTGGATGTAGCTTCCCCCTTTGTACATATGGGAGGCCTCCAAACTTCTCACACCCCAGCTTGCAGCACTGCACCTTGGAGCTGACCTGTTGGTCTGATGCAGAATGTTATAACCAGGACCTGTAGGTCCAGGCGCCTCCTCTTCCTTCTGATGGAAAAGCACAGGCCTTTGTGTCCTGAAGGCATCTTAACCACCCCACCTTAAGGACATGATGATCAGTAACTGTTACACATTATCTACCTCTGCAAGCCCAGAAGGTTGAGGGGTTTTTGTCAAATACCACCAAACAGGTCAAACTTGTTTCAGTAAAGGCGGTTTTGTTCCAGGAAGCCCAAAGAGCTCAGTCCACAGAGGATTCTCATTTTCCTCCTTAACACCAAGGGAGAGAAAATGGGAAGAAACAGGAGGACAGGGTTTCTTTTCCAGCACCAGGTTCAATCAGCATTAGCCTCTTATTTAGGTCAAGAGGTGTAACAGGAACTGACAGCTGTTAAAGTGAGGGGAACAACAGAAGAGAACAATCAAGCAGCTCTCTAGACTGCACCCATGAAAAACACTGGCAGAGCACTGAACAACTTAATTTAACAACTTAATTGTGGGGGAAGGCAGGATGGGGGACAAGAGGTGCACAGGAAACCCAAATTTCCTCTCCAACCCCTGACACACTGGCCACTTGTACATTCCTACTTGATAGGCAACAAAATACCAGCAATTAAAAAGTAGCTTGGAACAAAAGCCAGATCCTGAAGCAAACTCAATGCTTCTGAGACAGTAGATAGACAGTCCAAATGCTTTTTATCCAGATCTTCTACTTGCACTATAACCATCCATTTCAGAACAGGCTAAAGCTCTGGAATTGTGTCAGTTAGTGCCCCCAGGACATGAGCTGGAGAAGGATGCTGTGATCTACTCACCCGCAACCCTTACAGTAGTGCAACCTTAAAGGAGCAGATAGTTTGGTTCCTTCTCCAAGGGCGGAGGAGAAGGTGGGAAGTGTGCAAAGGGGAAAGAACATTAGTAAAACAACAAAAAAAAACCATTCTGCCTTCAAGCAGCTGTGAGACATTTATCTCCCAAATCCTAATGCCAGCATCTAGATAAAATCAGCTGTCTGTGTCCTATCCCACCCCAATCTGGGGCCTCACTGAGTGAAACTGAGTCAGAGGGGAGCAGTACCAGGTGTCACAGAGATGGAGGTTCAAGAGGTTTCCTCATCTTGATCTTTGCTTGCAAGACACTGGACTCCCTCAGTCTCTGACACATGTAAGCCCTATTAGGAGCAATGCAGCAATCCCGACATTCATTTTCTCCTCCATTCAAAGGTCATTTCTTCTCACCAGCACCATCCACCTCACCCCAATTCCTGTCCAGAACAGGAACACCTCTAAATAACGCCAGGCCCTGCTCAGAGGCCAATTAATCTGTCTTGATCCTCATTCTGATCCCAAGCCTCCCCCATCCTCCATCTGAGGCAAGAAGCTGACTCATGCAGAGTCATGTTTGTCCAGGACTCCTTGGCCAGTCTGATAGTGATCGGAATGGAGAAAGGGGAGCATCTGGGTGAAAGGGGACTGAAATGGCCTTTTGCTTCCTTCTAGTTGATAAGAGGCTTTTCCCTTTTCTTAGGGGGTCAAGCTTGCTCTTTGTCTGCCCTCCACAGGCGCTCTTTGACTTCCAAGGGCAGGGTGTTGAACAGGTCCTCCTCCACCACGAGCCCACTGCGTTTCAGCAGTGGGCACTCTCCCAGCTCCACAGGCAGGCACTCCAAGCGGTTCCCTCGCAGCTCTATCTGTGACAGATTTGTCAGCTCTCCCACCCGTGAGGGCAGTGACTGCAACACGTTGTTTCCCAGGTTCAAGGTTCTCAGCTTCCTGCACTGGAACAGCTCTGGTGGGAGACTCTCAATCTGAAAAAAAGAAACCAATCACAAGGAAAGTCACCAGCAAACACAGACACACGTTCACAAGTGACCAACAAGCCAACATGAAGCTCCAAGGTTTACAGAGTCATTGTTTTCAATCATCCACTTCTCCCTTGAGTGAGTTCTGGCTTTCTGAGCTTCCTGCTTTGGGGGGCTTCCAGCACCATGATTTTATGGATTCCACTGCACTAGTTACAAGAGGTCACCAATGATGGTGGTTAAATCAGATATTGTCTCCAAGGCCAAGATCAGAGGACCAGAAACCTGCTCACAGCTAGCCTGTCCTGTCACATGCTTCCATCTGTATTGGCTTCTTTCCATCCCAAATCCTTTATTCTGTCATTGGATCTTGGTTCCTTTGCTTTAAGAAGCCATTCTACAGTTGACAGTATACTGAACAAAGACTGGATTTAGTCAGGACTTCCAGTTTGGCTGTAAGATGAACAGAGGCTCATCTGGGTACCAACCTCCAGGCCCTGAGAACTAGGAATCTTCTTCCATCACTTCTGTAGGGCTGTGAAACACTGCAAAGACTTTCTAGGCTCCAAGTCATAGATAGGGTTTTTTACAGTGCTAAAATACAACAACAGCAAAAATGAAGCCACCAGCTGTTAGCTTTCCCAACACCACCTTCAGGTAACCATGAATCACTAATTTAATAAGGCTTATTTCTAGCAAATCCTTGTAAGAGTCCAGTCCTCCCTAAGAATTTCTTTCTATGACTAAGGTTTAGCAAACACTAGGCTAGAAACTAAATGCAGCAGAGCTCAGGATTCTCCCCTTAATACAAAGTCTCAGCTTAGAGGCTATAGTTTGCCTTTAAAAGCAAACATAATCTTTCTAAAACTCAAATTATGCATTATATCATTCATGGCTAAATTAGCCTGTAATCCATTCTGAATGAGAAGTCTAAGGAAAAGCCAAGATGAAACCAGACAAATTTGAGACCATTAAATGCAGTCATTGTTACTGGTACTGGAGTGTTTTGCAAACAGCAACATATGATCACACACTCTTGAATATAATAGAGTTATTTGAGGGACAAGTATTGGTTTAGGAAGGAAGCAATGTGTTATAACAGCCTGCTTTCCAGAATGGGACAGTAGTGCCAGCCAACTCCAGAAGTTTCTATTTACTAAGACTGCTGAGCTAGGAGAGGACATTTGAGATAATTCCTGGCCTTGGGAAGTGCCAGTCTACCAGTCTTCACGTTTCTTGCTTTCACCATTTACTGGGAGTAACCAGGCTGTCAGAGGCCCAGTGTAATTCTGGCTTGCCCAGGTACCTGCAGAGGACACAAACAGCTTGGCTGTTCCATTGGGTCCTCATCACCTTTTGTTTCTGAACACACCTGAGCAAAGGCTGCTCCAGCCCTCCTGTTGCAGGTTTTTTATCCAGAGAGAAGTGGGTGGTGCCACACTATGCTGCAGAAAATGGAGCTGCCTCTAACTCCTCTCATCCAAGAAATGCTCCACCCCAAAACTGCAGAGGATACACTGCAGATTAACCCTTGAGAAGCTGTGCTAGGAAGGCTGCCAAAAGGCAAATGGTGCAGAATTATCTGAGTTCTGAACAGTAACATACCACAAAGTTTACCAGAGCTTCGGCCACCCACACAAACAGAGGCACAACCATCCAGTGCCAGGAAACCCCAGTGAGCAGCTGTTCAGCTAGAATTGCTGAACAACTGCCCCTTGTCTGCCCCTATGCTGCAGAGGCACAAGCAGCCTTCAGACACTAACCTCAAACGTGGCTGGAGTTTTAGGAACCCTGTTTAATACTGAAATGTATTAGCAATTAAATACTTGATTTGAGAGCACTTCTGTGAAAAGCCAAACCACACTCGAGCTGCTCTGTCTCTCACAAGCAATGTGGCAGTGTTCAGCCAGGAACAGATCTCACCAATAGCACAAAGGACCTTGATGTATGACAGTGAAAACTAGCACTGCTCCAGGACAATTCTGCCTGGTCCCAGAACAATCCAGGAGCATCTAATTATGTCTGTATGCAATTTGTACTTATGTTAGAGGTTCTTTCAACTTTAGGTGATAATGAACTCAAAGGGAAAAAGAGGGTCTCCCAGGAATTTGCATATAAAATGAATGAAAGTTTCAACTTTGTCAGACATAGTAAATGAAGTCTCCTTAGTCTTAAACAATGGAACGAAAAACTTGACATGGGTACAGTTTGCTTTAAGCAAATAAACACCCTCTGATACAAGCCAAGAAACAGCTTATGGTAACCAAGCAGCAGAGCACACTTGGTCATCCTCTGTAATCTGCCCTGCACTAAAGACTGAAACAAAAAGCACATATTCACAAGACCAAACTATGGAGTACTCCCTACAAATGCAAAGTACTCTAAGGAAAGCTGTAAGCCACAGACATGCATTCCCTACATAGCTGCTCCCATAGTGTATGTACATGTCTGAAATAGACAGATTTTACATTAAGATTACAGTTTCTCAGATCTCCATTTTAAGCCCAAAATCAATGTCAGTCTAGAGAACACATGCTTCCAACTGCAGAGAAATAACTGACTTGCACAGTTTCTAAACAGCTTCCAACTGGCACTTGGAAGCAGCCTCACTGTTAAGAGAGGAAATGCAACAGAACAAGGGCTCTTGGAAGACAGGCTTGCCCTGGAGCTATCTGCAATGACTTGCCTTAGATAAACCCCTCAGAGAGATACAAAAGCAGTGCCAGTCATATCCACAGACCATTGTAGCATGTTTAATCACACAGATAACAGAAGTGCCAGCACTATTTCCTCATAGCAACTCAGCTCTTTGCTCACTTACCCTGTTGGCTGTCACAGCCAGATTCTGCAGGTTTTGAAGAAGTCCAACATCTGGTGGTATGAAAGTTAAGTTGTTGTGGCTGAGATCCAAGTACCGAAGCTTTCGGCAATAGAAGAGCTGGGTAGGGATCTTTTCTATCTTGTTACGGTTCAGGTAAAGGCGTTCTAAGTTGGTCAGGTTGCCTATCTGCATGGGGATGTAGGCAATGTGGTTGTACCACAATTTAAGGCAAGTGAGACGATGTAAGTGCTGGAAGCTGATGATTTCCTCAATGGTCTTTAGGTTGTTGTCCTTCAGGTCTATTTCCTGCAGATTGTGGAGGCTAAAGATAGAGTGAGGAATGCGTTCCAAGTCACACCGGATCAGCTCAAGCTCTGTCAGGTTGACCATCTTCTTAAGGCTGTTGAGGACAATGAGCTTGGTGCCCTCATTGTTGATGGAAAGCTTCTGAAGATGCACGCCAACATCTGTCACCACCTGTGGCAGCTTGGTGAGGTTACTCTTCATCCTCAACACCTTCAGCCTCTTCAGCTCCCTCAGTCCATCTATCACAATGTACCGATTGTTTTCAGCACTCAAATTCCCTGTCAGGTGAAGCTCCTCTAGTGTCTTCAAGCTATAAATCCAAAGAGGAATCTCCTTAATGTCTGTGAACTTGATGTGGAGAGATTTTAAATTCTCCCTCAAGAAGGCAAGGGCTGGGGCCTCAATTTTGGCAGCTGTGTGGTAGAGCCACAGTTCCTTAAGGCTGGTGAGCTGAGCAATGCTGGGAGGAATAGTGACATCAGGGATAAGCTCCAGCTTCAAAACCTCCAACTCAATGAGGTCAAAGACTGTGTCAGGAATGCCACTCAACATGAAAAGATGCAATTCCAGCTTATCTTGAGAGTTTTTGGTGATCCTCTGGCGTAGTTTCTCCAAAGTCCACTCATTGTTGAGGTTCAGCTGCCGCAATTTGTTCTCACTCACCTCTGACAGAAAGACAGCAAAGCGCTTGGAGTAGAGGGGGTCGTACTGATCAATAAGATGGAGCATAAAAGCAAAGTCATTTTTCACATCAGGAATGTCACTGTAACTGCTCTCCTCTCGGATGGACTCAAAGGAGTATTTCTTGAGTGACCGCCTCAACATCCACCACAGCGTGTACATGCAGATCAAACCATAGAAAATCACCAGACTGATGTAGAAAGAAGCCAAGATTTTGAAGAGAGTGGCCAAAGGATGAGCACAGCGGTACATTCTGTAGCCAGTCAAGCTCTCAATGTCCACTTTACAGTCCACATCAAATGTTATGTTGTTGACATAGTACACAGTATAGCAAATTATCAGAATGAACTTGATTACTTTGATTATGGTCTGTCTCATGTACAGGCGATAAACTATGTCTCCCTCTTCCACATGAGTACGGAACTTTTTCACTTTCTCAAAGAGTGCTTTGGCCTGCTCACCTTCCTTTTTGTCCAAGACACCAGTCTCAGACCTGTCCACAATCCCTTGCTCAATTCGAGACTTTGTTCTCTGCAGCATGGGAACAGTGGCTTCCACATCCTCACTGACCGTGGAGGATTTCTTGTCCATGGAGCCATTCATTTTTCCAAATGCTGGTTTGGTATCACTCTCTTCCACCACTGTCTCAGACAATGCTCTCGTTGTCCATGGAGAGTCAAAACACTTAAGCAAAATAGACACAAAATGCTCCAGCTTGGAGCTGGTCCTTGGGAACTTGAACCAGAAGTTGCTACAAGCCAGAAAGATGAGGGTATGTAGCAGCACTAGGTAAGGAAAATACTTGGCAAACCAGTGAAGACGGTTCTCATAACACACCGCATCCACATAGTTGTACTGGTGCCGGTCCAGATCGTATCGGATCCCTGTAGGCCCCGAATCGGCAGAGGGAACGAGACTAGTGTTGTAGTAGGTACGCTCTGGAGCTGCTGCTGTCCATCCCCTGACAGTGTCATTGCAAGAGTCTTTGGTAACCCATTTACAGGGCAAACAAATCATTTTGTCCTGGGTGACCTGAAGCGTCCCTCCGAACACAGCAATCATCAGCATCACTATGGAAATGTAATCTGTGAAGACATCCCACCAGGGCTTCAGGATGCGATAGGCTGGTTGAGTATCAGCAAAGTAGCGCAGCTCGGTGACTGGAATCATGATTCACCTGGAAGCAAACCAGAAACAGCTTAAAGGGTTTTGTTATGCTCTTCAAGAGGGCATGAGAAAACACATGTTAAGTGCTGGTATAGCAAGACTGGAATTAGCCAAGATGCAATTTCAAGTAACTGTGAGACACATGAATGAGGCTGCCTGTGAGTCATTTGCTACAACCGAGGCGGTGAAGTTTGTTCAGCCTTCCCTGACAGACAAATCGTCACAAAACCTCAGAACTGGTACTTATTGTTAGCAGTCTGTGGGGCAAGACACTTAAAGAAAGCTCACAGGGTGGACTTAACTCCCTTGACCAGACCAGTATTTGGAAATTTACTGTTTTATCTAGGGATTTTATTTCAGGGATGAAGGAGTTTGCCAGCACTGTTAGAAGTGACAAAATCTACACACAGAGCATATTTATCATTTGTTTGTCACTGCTTCTACATAAAAATTCTGCATATGGCTGGTTCTCAGATTGAAGGGGCAAGGAAAAAGATCTACATACAATACAGTTGTATTTTCTATAACCATTTCATTGATGCAACTCATTATGACATTCATAAAGCAAGCTGGAAAAGAGAACAAACATTGCTCAATATCATGACTTTTCCAAGTAAGTAATTTTGGCTTCCTTCCTTTGTGTTAATTCTCCAAGGAAAGATTAGCTACTTGCCTTCTGATAAATTAAGTACTGAAATGCTGCAGCAGCTGGGTCCGTTGCCTTCCTTACTTCAGAAACAGTGGAAGGGGGAAACATACTTCAAAGAATTTGCATCTCTGGCCAGCCACTCCCACCTACAGTTCATGTCAGCTGGGATTTAAGTGTCACGAAGGAAACCAAGAGGTTCTGGGAAGCACAGGCCTGATAGTAATGCTTGTTCTATCCTTCAGACTTCTAGATGAAACTTAGAGCATTCTCTTCAACAAGCCATAGAAAGTCCTGAAGCCTGACTGATCCATGGATAATAGAGCTAACAAAATTCCCCTATTTGACAGGTAACACAGAAGAACATGAAGTCACTGTAACTCATTCTAATGAGGGCAAAAAAGCAGTAATACCACAGCATCCTTCTAGCAAAGTTCAGGAGCAGGACAAGCACTAATCTTTCAGTCATTTTGAAACTCACACAATTCAAGTACAAAGGAGAAAACACAAATTCAATCATATTATCCCAAGCCGTAAGATTTTGTTTGTACAGACAGTCCAACAAGTCCTGGGGGGCTAAAAGCTCAGTATCACTGGTTGGGACAAAGCTTTCTGTGACAAGGGGGGGTGCCCACACCACCTGCTTCGGTAGAAATCAAGTTTTTAATTAAAATGAACTTGCATCACTGAACAGCAAAGAAAGCCATTCCTAACACGAACTCAAAAAGCACCACATTCTCTAGAGACACTAAATACAGAACTCTATTCTTTGGTTTGCTGTTTACAACAATAAATGGTCTAATGACAGCTTTGGCTCAGTGATACTTGGGAAGGTTTAAAGCAACTACAGGTGGTAGACTGATAGATTAAAACTATTCCTGAAGTTATGGCTGCTGGGCCGTGAGAGCTCCCTGTGTTTTTCCTTCTGCCCATCCAGGTCCAACGCTACATTAGTCCATCACAAAAGACAGACTGGGGAAATGCCACTTTTTTTTTGAGTGGGTAATTTTGAGAGACAAAGTGGTACTACCTGTTCTAGAAATTCAGTAAAACAAGGAACAGCAAATCTATTAATGATCAACCAGTAAAGTCATGTACAAGGGATGAAAACAGGCATCTAGAGCACTGTCAGAGGGGAAAAAAAATGTTCTGTAGGACTGCAGAGCCCCTGAGAAGTGGCTGACACACCTCTGCAGAAGGAACTGCATCAAACAGGGCAGGAGTATTGTGCATCCATAAGGGAGGGAGCAGACAAAGCTGAATCTCTTCCGCACAGCACCTGAGCAGCCAGAGAAGACTGACAAGGTGTTCAGAGTTTCCCTCCCAGCACTGTGACTACCTTGCTGCAAGCCCTAGGCAAGGCATTTCAGCTTCCTCCTCGGAATACATCTGCCTCAGGGAGGAAAGAGTCCATGTGCAAGATACACTTGGGAAGAGCTGTCTGCGCCTACTACAGAAATAATAATTCCAGGATAAAGCAAGAAGAAGCTCTCTCTACATACCAGAACAGCTGAAATGAATCCAGCAGTTAAACAGCCATTCATGAAAGAACTTACTCCTTCTACTCCATATCAAGGGAACAAATATGTTTATCTCTTTCTTCTTGTCTAGATACCACTTCTCAAAGATCCTTCCTGCTTCCTCCTTCATCCTTCTTGGGAGAGAAACTTGTAGGAAATATCAGACCCTTCATAGCAGGTTTATGAAACTGGGATGACCTCTTTTCAGGAATTGGGGTCTCATGACATTTGCACAACTATTTGTTGTGCTAGGTTTACTCATTTTGCTCAATCCAGAAAATGCCTGATTTTTTCTCACAAGAAATAAACCTTGTACTCATTTTGATTTGTAGCTCAGGATAAGTAGGAAGGAAACCAAAAAGAAATTAGCACAGCTGGCTCCCTAATTCTGCTTACCAGTTACATGGGGTAGGAAATTCCCCTTTACACTGCACACTTACAAGACAGCTAAAAAAAAAATCATAAGCATTCCATGAGAATCTATTACAGTTCAGTGTCAGCAATTTACAGGCTGGAGCAGGAAATCTCCTGCCTTCCTGGAACAATGACAGAGGCATTAGAGGAAGAAAAGAACATTCACAGAAAATTGCCACTTCTGGCAGCAGTGGAGACCCCATTCAAGTCCCAAAGAGGAACAATAAAACTAGGGGCCACCTTTGCAGGAGCTGGAATTTGCTATGTCTTATCTAACCTTATTCCCAGCATCTGCAGTGAAAGGGAAAAGCACCCAGCAAAAACTTGAGGAAGTAGATGGGGAAAGTCACATCCCTGCTCACCCAGATTCCCTATGCATGCAATCCAATTCTAATCCCTGATGTCTCTACATCAGGAGATATAACTTGTCGTCAAATGTCATCCTTATTTTGTGAACTCCGTCTTGTAATCATTTTAGAACACAATTCTTGTTGCAATAGTCTCCATGCTGGAGTAGAGCAGTTTCGCTGCTGGGGTGGATGACAACAGCAGACTAAAAGTCAAATTCTCAGGGTCATCTCTATCTATCTACTTGATTCTCCCATGCACAGAAGGATTCTTCAAGGTCTGGGATTTCCACCACTCTACAGGAAGAAAACAGGCAGGTGGAACACTGACTCTCCCAACATGGGCAGTAGAACAGAGGGATTTACATGGAGCGTGTTATTCTGGCATAGGACTGGGAGCAATCCTTGCATGAAGAGAGTTGGCCAGAAATAAAGTTACCTCCCTTGTGACCAAGAGCAAACCAAGATCCACAGGATCAGCAGACGGGAGATTTCAAGCTTCTGCTCTTTTTAGGAGTTGGATTCCAGGATGCTTTGTCAGCAGCAAAGTATTCACTGTGGAGAAGCTTTATTTGCCAAGTCACTTCTATCACGCAGCCTCACGGAGGGCTGAGCACAGAACACCTGAACTGAGTGACTGACAGGAACAGCTATGGAAAAGGAAGTCCAGTGTCAGAGCAGTGCTGGTGAAGAAGGATCCAAGTTCCTTCATATATACTTCAAATTGCAGAACCTTCAGTTGGAGCTCAGGAACAGGCAATTTACTTGCAGTGTAGTTACTTCTGCCACATGGAAGTCTTCAATACTGAGATTTTGAAAGACTGCTTAAGTTTAAGGACAAGTTGATTTCACTAAACTTGCATAAGCTGCTATGTCAAAACTCCTCTGTCTAAACTCCTGTCAACTTATCAGACACATAAGAAAGTAAGTTTTCCAACGGAAAAATTAAATAGACAGGCTTTGGGGGGAGTGGGAGGGGGGAAATCTTACAAGTGGTTGTCTCAAAGATGTTTCAAGTTTTGCATTCCACAGAGCTTTCCTTGCTACTTCAGAGTCCCTGAGCAGTCCCTCAGCCCCTACCCCCTCAGAAATGACTTTATGTTGGCGGGTTTCAGCTACATCAAGCAACACTACTTTGAACCTTTCTGTATCCTATATAGAACCACCTCAGTTTAGAGCAGCAACATCTGAGATTGTTCAGTAAAAGATCTGTATGCTAAAGCATACAACAGGATCAATCCAGCCTAGACAAATATGCTCCTGAAATATTTACACATTCCACATTTGGCTACTACATACCTCTTCAGGGCCTGCAAATTCACCCGGATCCAGGTTTGCATCCCGGCAGGGACCATCCCTGCCTCAGCCTGCTGGGCACAAACCTACAGCCTCCCCACTAATGCTGAACAGGCTAAGCCAAGAGAAGGAACAGCAGTTTCAGACTTATATAACCAGCCTGCCAAACCTACCCAGCCTCCAGCCAACCATAAGCATCACCAAGTACTAATCCTATGTTTTACCACACACACCTGGAGGAGAAAGATAATCACTCATGTTGGAATAACAGGGACATTCTGAGCAAACCACACCTACACAGTGTCAGAAACAAGATTAAACATATCTGGCTGACACACATCATAAAAGCAGCAAGTATCTTCCTAAAGGCTGACAGAGCTGAGAGCATGAATGCTTCCCACAAACCACAGGTATTAACAGAGTAACTATCCTCTGATTTGGACAATTCCTCTATCCAAAACCATTTAATCTAAAAAACTGAAGACTGACCTATTGTCAACAGACACTTAGCTGAACAGTGCTTCAAATTCCTGCCTGCAGCTGCTGGCCAGCACATCCAGCTTAGGACAGAGTGAACAGAAACAACATCACAGTTCTGTTTCACTGGCCAGTTTGTCAGCTTGACTCATCATTGCTAAATACTTTATCCAGTCTCCTCTTTCCTCCTCTTTTCTCTTGGCCATTCTGTTCCTAACAAAGCTAATGGCCAAAGAGCACTTACATGCACAACCTCAGGATATGCACAAGAATGCACAAACCTCCCTGATTTAAAGAAAATCCTCACCTTTAGTCATGTGCAGCTTTCAAGTGAATTAGTCTCACAAAACAGTTCTGGGTGAGTAGATGTGGATGAATTTTATGTTGAATCTTGCAACCTTTAGTTTCCTCTACACATATTTTTAATTACCAGTTGATTTCATTTTAAGATTGTGGACTGCAAAGCACAAGTCAAACCCTGCTGACAAAATTTCTTACCTCTTAGAAGCCGAGAGAGAGGGAGTTGTTCAGGTGCTGACAGCATCAGAGGTGGATAAAGGAAATAAAAGCCTTGATGCTTTCAAGAATACAGCCCTGATTACTGATGAGCTACAACACACTACAGTAAGTTTTCAACAGAGCAGAGCTTCCCTCCCCAGCATGCTGCCACCTGAAATCCTGAAGGACGTGACACAGAGCTCTTTGTTCAAAAATCAGGAAATCCAAGAGCTTACTGAGCAGAAACGGGACTGGGAATTTATGTGTCTCCTCCCCCATGTTTATTAGGGCCAGAATTAAGAGGGGGGGAAAAAAAAGGAGGCTGAAAACAGAGCTGCTTTCAGGCACCCCTCAGAAAACCTTCCAAGCTCAAGGACAGTCACATGATCAACTGGAAAAGCCCAAGACATGAGATGGAACAACTCAGGTTGTTTTGTCCTTTGCTGTTCAGAACAAAACAGCAGTGAAACCAGATGCCAAAGCCCTAAATAACTGTTAGCCCTATATCAGGCCCCTTCTGCTTTAAAAAGATAAATCCCTCCTATGGGACAAAACATCTTCTGAGGCAGAGAAGTGAACACGATCACCAGATGATCTTTAAGGTCCTTTCCAACCCAAACCACTCTATGATTCTATGTCAAGTTAAAAGGGTCATTTATCATTTAGACAAGCAGAGCAGTGGAACAGCAGCTGCCAGAACTTACACTCCTCTCCCAGTGGAACAGGCAGTGAACCCAACACTGAGAGCAGGGTAAGGTAGTTTTCATAATGTTCAGCCCCACCCAAGCCACGGCAAGATGAAGTTAACCCACTGCGTCACATTGTCTCTACTGAAGATCATGAAAAAGAATAATCCACCTACACTATGGGTAGTATTTTATCATCTTTACAGCTACCCATTAGTTGACTCTTCCTGTCAGATGCAAGACTGTCAGTCTTAACAGTCTAGTGCAACAGCTCCTGTTTACCATCACACAACCATGCATGTCCTGACAAGTACAGGGAAGAAGATCTGCACCAACAGAACAATCCACACTGGACTTGGCTTGGCCTGCCACATTTTCTGCCTCCTGACAGTGTTTTGCCCCAGCTGCACAGAACTGAAAACAGTCTGCAGTTACCAGCATCACTGACACTTGGGGCAGGGACTGTGTGCTGGTGTTGTAAATTTAAGTGCCATCAGATGACTTGCAACACTGATGTAAACCAGAGCAAAATAGCTGTGTCAGCTTATAAATTATGAATATACATGGCCACAGGCTTCCTATCCAAAATTAATTTTCTCTTTGCCATAACAAAGATGTTTCAAGGACAGGGCATTGGAGCTGACTTGGCAAAGTATGACTGGCTTCTTCCAACAGGACACAATGAAGCACTCCCTTGTGCTGCCTAATACAAGTGATTGAATTAATTCTGTTAGTAACTACTCAAGAAACCCAGAACAGCTCTAAGCACCTCCCCAGACCAGGAGAGGGCTCTTCAGTATTTAAATCCAGCACCGAGAGCTGGAGAAACCAGCTGTTCTCAATTGGAAGGGTAGACAGAGCAGAGTTTTGGCATAACTAAAAACAGATAAGAAATCAACACTAAATTCAAATGAGTAAAAGCAAGGACAACTTAATTCATTGTTGACAGACTGTCTCAACATGCACAAAACCATGGGTGTTGCCACAGCTGTTTTCAAGCTCCAAGAGATGAGCCAGTCAGGATGAGAGACAAGAGCAATGCAAGACAATTAAGACATTAACTATCGGCACATGAGTATTTTGCCTCAGTCTGAGCAAAGAGGACCAAGTACCTCTTCATATGTTGCCTATACCCTACAGGCCTTGCCCTCAGGAGCACCAGCTCCAAAACTGTGACTTCCAGCTCAGAACATTTTCTGACTGTATTAAGTAATAAAAAACAAATCACCTCACCCTTCATCATCAAGGCCTGATAAAACCACAACTCTAAAGGAGAACCTGTTAACTAGTCCAGCACACGCCTTTACTGTGCACAGAAGTAGGCTGAAGCTACAGGAGCAGCAGTGACCAGAGAAGCTTTGTGAATTGCCAAGGTAATTTTATAGCAGATGTTAACAATGTTTGCTACACAAAGGGAAGGCAGCACTGTTACTTCAGCGGCAGGGTCAGGACTGAACAGGTTTTAGTTTCAAAAGCAGTTTCAGAGCAGCAGGAAGGGCAGATATAACCCAGCTATAGGAACTGATTTCCAGTTGCAACGGAAGACACATGCACCACGTCAGCTGTTTAAGGAAAAAGCTGCTTGGAAGCATTCAAGGTACACTCTTCAAAACATGTAGACTGCTGAATGCCCGTTCAGTATTAGTGTGCATATACTAAACAGAGGCTGGGTTTGAAAACACCAATAAAAATGCATAAAGGAGACTCACCACTGCAGCTGAAGACTTTGAATTTTAACCATTACCAAAACAATAGCTGTGCACACCACTCACCTTAATGAGCCCCACACAAAAATCCTAAAAAACCCTTCTCCAGCACCACTCACCAGATAATGCTCCTCTATTTTCTGAGATACCAGTTAAGGTCAATTCAACACAAAAATGCCTGCTTCTGAAGTACTCTGCTGAACAAAATCCTTCTTTAGTATGTGGGAGAAGCACAAGAACTCTTCTAAAAAGCCTGCTTTAATCATACAGCAATAATTTGATACACGTGACCTCCCCTGCTTATTTAAAATTAAGAAAAAAAAATAGCATCAGGAACCCCAAACCATAGACCATCTCTCTGACTGCCTGCAGCAGTTACTAGAATGTAACCAAGCTTCAGAAAGTCACCACTGGAAGGCTTCAGGCACTCACATCTCAAGCATGGCAACATTAGCTTTTAACACATGGCTCCTGGCATGCTTTAGGGAAATATTTATGCACATTTTCTTTGACCTACAAGAATTAAAAGGGTTTCCAAATACCATCACAAGATTAGTAAAAAAAAGAACAGAAAAAGTCAGTGAACTGCTGGAACACCAGACAAGCCTTAGGGGTTCCTTCTATTCTGGGAACAACACACTGCACATCCCTGCTCAGAACATGGCCAAGCTGGACAGAATTTCCCATCATGAAGCTGGGCACAGAATTCTGCAATCCCTTTAATCACTGTCCCAGTGCAGAACCAAGGAAGCTGAGAGATTCCTGCAACTAGTTTCTGTCATTGCCTAACTGACACCCACACAGGTGACTGGTGAGTGCACTGGGAAAAGCTGCCTGGAGATGCCTATACAGGAGGACAAACATCACCCCACAGGAAAGGGAGGGCGCCCACTAAACGCAACAGCTCTTCCTATTTCTCAGCTGCACTCTTTTTAGGCAGCAGTCACTAAAACATTTACTGGGCAGTCTCTGTATTTACTGTTAAGTGCAATGAGAACTCAGGGTTTACGTGGCCAGGAGTTAGTTTAATGGGCGACTATATATAGTCACATTCTACTTTGGACAAGGCTCAGTTCCTTTGTCATCTCCAAGATGGCTAAGGGTTCCCAGAATTTAATTAACACCACCACAATTAAAATACCACCACTCTCTCCATACCACCCCTCTGACCAACCACCTTTCCTCCATATCAATTATCTCATGCACTGTGCTTTGCATCTATGTTTAAGCAGGACCCTGTTCCTTTTTTTTTTTTTTCGGCTTGACCACTCAGAGCTGGCCCAGAGCCCTCACCTTGCAGCAGGGTTCTGCTATCTGCACATCAGTTCTCTGTGCTGGAAGTGGCTGATATTCCTATGTGCTGGATCCCGAGTGAGTGCTGAAGCGCTGCACTCCCCACAAGCCATGGGAACAGCTTCCCTGAAATGAAACACAGATTATCAGCAAAAAAGAGGGGATTGAGTTCACAAAGGGATATGTAAAAGGTCAGTAAACAGTATCTAAGAAGCAATGAACAACTCAGAGGATCACTGGGAGCCAGAAAGAGACACACTGATACCTAGAAAGATGGCAAGAACACTAGGAGCCAAGTAAAACTTTTAGCAGGAAGGAATTTCCAGCATCTGTTATTCTAACAGAAGTTACCAAAAAGCAGGTGTTGCCAGCCAAAAGAAATGCTGAATACTAATATCACAACTAAACCTACACAGGTAGTGACAAAATAAGAAATTATTGTCAGATGGGGAGAGGGATTTACTGCCTATTTTCTTATCTGAAAAGCCTGATTCACTTTAAGTGTTATCATCAGGAGTATCAGAAAGCATAGATCACACTTCTAACCACTACAGATTCAAGCAACTGCCCCCTCCCCTCACAACGTGGATCTTCTTGAAGTGGCAGCAGTTTAGCACTATCAACAAAAATTACAACAGGGCTGGGTTTTTTTTCCTTGCTTCCTGCATGTCAGCACGGGGCATGGGAAAACAGACAAGGCAGCAGATCCTTGGAGGAATCTCTCAAGCATCCAGTCTCCCAGCCATGTAGGAGAGGACTGCGGAACATCCCAGAGCATTGTGTCAACAACAGGGGAAAATGAAAAAGAACAGACATCAGTAGGAGAAAGTCCAACCCCATAATGCTGAAGATGTCCGAGGGTACATTCCTCTTGATCCCAAAGTTACCATTCGGACTGACAGATTTTGAAGCAACACCCTGGAAACCAAAGCTATTGCATTTTAGCCGTACCACAGTGCCGCAAAGGCAGCACTAGGAGGAGAGGACTCTCTGACCTTCTCCCCGCTCCAGGCAATGGACACTAGCCCCAACCAAGCACACCTCGGCNNCGGCACCAGCCCCCGCCACTTCACCGCGGCTTTCCGGACACAGAAAGAAACACCCTCTGGGACACATAAATAAACCCCACCGCGCTTCCGCCCGCAGGTAACAAACAGCGGCGTCCTCCCCTCGCGGGGGAGACGCTGCGCACACCCCGGCCCTGCCTCGCCCTGCAGACAGGGAGCACCCCCCTGCCCCAGGGAGTGTGAGAGCAGGGACGGCACGACAGGAGGAATCGAACTGCTGCCGAATTACTCACCAAATTCTTTCAGCTCGCCGCTCCCGAGCCCCTTCAGCCGACCCCCCCCCGACCCGGCGTCCCACCCCATTCCCTCCGGGACGCCACCCCACGGTGGGACACGTCCCCGCGGCACACCCGCCTACCCGCCACAGCCGTAAGAGGAACCCACCTGCCCGCGACCCCCACCCTCCCTCACGCCGCTCCGGCGCCTTTTGTCCGCCCTGCCCGCAGCAGCCCCGCCCCGGATCTGACCTCACCCGGCCGGCACCGCCACCTTCGCCCCGTCTCGCAGCCATCTTGAGGGCGGGCACGGCGACACCGGCGCAGCGCCATCTTTGTGCAGGGCACGCTCCATAGAGGGGTGGAAGGGCATTAGGGGGGTAATGAGGGCGGCGGCGCCATCTTGGTGCCGGGCAGCGCTCAAAATGGCACCATTATTAAAGGAGCCGTTCCATCTCCAGCCGGAGCTGAGTGCCTGAAAAAAAGTGATTCATTGGTAGTTATTTTTACTTGTCTGACGCAATGGAGGACACTGGGCAACATAATTTCTTTTTAAAGTCATAAAGGATGGTTCAAAGGCATTCATTGTAATTTTATTTGTGTACAGGAGGCTGTTCTGAGTGTTTAAGTGCAGCCAATTTCAACTTGTGATGTCTGTAACAGTAAAATAAGCGTATCTGTGGCTTTCTAGGAATATTATAGATCTTGGCAACTTCCTGTAGCCACAGGCAGAGGACCTGTACCAGTGGAGCTGGGATCCCAGTGCCAGGACACGGTGCTGTAGACTCTTACCAGACCAGTACAATAGCTAATATGTATTTTTTTTTAACTCAACGCTAATTAAGAATTGTACATGTCCAGATGCACTTGTTAAATTAAAATGACCTGAAGAAAAAGAGGGTCGTAACTTTTCTTGAGTTTTACAGTAAAAAATACGAGATGTGTCCTTTATATCACTGACCTCATCCAGAAATTTCTGCTGAATTTCCAGAGGGCATTAAGGTGAAGTTTCATGATACTGTTGGACCAGTATAAAGTCTAAATCCTGACAGAGAAGATGCGGGCTTGTGTCCATCCCTTTTTCTCCCTGCTCCTACCTGTCCACATCTCTTTTTCCTTCAGCCAATTCAACTCATGGACCTGAGAGAAAATTGGCCACTCTTCTGCCAGATCAGCTTTTTGTTAATATATCTACTCAAACGAGCTCAGTTCGGGGGCAAACACCAACCAGGGAAGGCACAAGGCTGGTGCAGGACAGGGCAAAGAAAACAGGAAAAAATGCCACTGAGCCATTCGATGGCTCAAGATGTGATGCAAACATTCTTACAGAACCAAGTTTTCCTTGCATCTGTTTGTTTCAGTGTTTGAGTTTAAAAGAAATTTAGAAAATAGAGTTTTCTTCTTCCTGCACAGACATTCCCTCCTGCTTCATCACCTCAGGGATGGTTGAGGTTTAGGATTGGGAACCTTTGGCATAGCAGATGCAGCTGCTTCCTTTCCCCATGGCTCACTTTTTCCTGCTGTGAAAGGGAGACAGAAATTACTCACCCAGCAGACCTACACGACCTGACTCATCGGTGCAGGTAAAGCCCTGTCACAAAAGGAAGAGAGGGCAGTTTTCTCTCAACACCTCATTGCAGCAACTGTCATCAATCAAACACTGATGGATAGTTCAGTTCCGGCATCCCCGCACTGAAATCCCCCCTGAAACTGCTATCCCTACCCACCCACAGCCCAGGGGTCGGGCAATGCTGCACGATCTGCTTTAGGTTGTGTCGTGGCAGGAGGCCTTTACCCTCTGATGGATCTTACACTTATCCCTTCCCTTCTCTAAGTATATTAAGTCTGCAGGATGAAATGTTTGAGAGAATTTTGACTTTAAATTAATTTTTCAAAATGACCGAAGGCTTCACTCAAAAGGAAATTCCCTGCCATCGCCATGCTAAAGTACTTACAGCCAAAGCACAAAATTATGCCGCTATAGTTATGCCAGCATGAGCTTCCACCTGAACAACAAGCTGGGATATTTCCCCAGGCAGCCAACCCCTCGGAGCCCACAGAGCCTTTTCCCGGTACTCTTTTCCCCACCAGGGTTGGAGCTCCAATCCTGCCTTCCTGCGGCCTCTGCGGCTCCTCCCAGGAAGTCCCAGCCGCAGATGAAGCCTTTCGGGCAGAGAAGGCAGAATGTGTGCCAGGGCAGCCTGGGCGGCTGTGCCTGGCTTCGCAGCGTAAAGCAGCGCGGCCCAGCTCGATGTAAGTTGACTTTGTCCCTGCTGTCCCTCTGGCAGCTGCTTTTTCCCCAGTGTCAGCTCCTGCCGGCGCTGCTGCTGCTCTCGCCTTGCACCTGCCCTGGTCCTGCACCCGCCCTGGTCCTGCGCCCCTCCTGGGGCACATCCAGGGACACACCTGTCCCCAAAGCCTCCCGGGTGCACCCCCGAGCTGCCAAGGGTGGGGCTTGGGGAGCACCGGGATGGAGGAGACGGCTGCGACCCGCAGGCTGGAGGTGGTGAGTGACCAGTCCCCGAGGTGACCTTCGGGTTGTCACCTCCAAAATCCTCTGCTCAGTCCAGTGCACCCTTTCAAAATGAGCGGTGTCCCGGTCGGCTGCTCCCTGGTGCTACCCGCAGCCCTGTGCATAGCTCTTACACAGCTCTGTAGTTGGCTGCTGTCTGACAAATCCTTTTTTACTGCCACAATTTGATTCTGTCCGCTGCAGGGTAGGTCCCCTCATTCCAGGACTCCTTTGCTTTGCGTCCCAAAGCAGTGTCCCCCCACATCTCAGTGTCATACAAGCACAAGGTGGAGATTTCACGGTCATGACCAATATGGTGCTCTGGCTTCCCACTTTTCCATACATTGTGCTATTTTTTCCCACTTGGCAAACAGATGTAAAACCCCATTGGTCTCAGTTGGCAGCTGCTTTGCACTTTTTCTAGAAATAACAAGAAATGCAGACACTGGGGACTCGCATCCTCCATGTAAGGATGGAAAGCGCCCTCAGGAGTACTGAGAGCTTACCTGTGGACTGGTCAGCTTCAAACCTGTTTTAATTAATTTTTTGGCAGATGGGTAAATTAATTAATGGCTGGTCATAATAAAGGTGCATGCATTCTACAGCCTCATTGCTTTTATCTCAAGTACCTAACAAAACATTCACTTATTTTAGCTTGAATACTGCATGTTTTAGTAATGCTAAAGAATAGTTGAAGGAACCTGAGGTGAAGGAACAAGCTGCATTTTAGACACAGAAATTAATTTGTTTGGGGCCTTGAAGGAAAGATAATCACCAAAATCAATTTAGACATAGAAGTTGACATCCTGTTAATTGGAATAAAACTTGTGACTAAACGAGAGCAGCTGAGAGGACAGAGATTCTCCATATGGGCCGGGTAGGTAAAGGTGCTGCAAGGGAGGAAGGGCAGAGGCAAGAGCTGCCTGGGATCAGTGACACCGGATGGGGAGCTGATGCTGAGTACCAAATTCCCAGAGGTTGCCCTCTCGATGGTGTCCATATCACTCCCCTCGGTGCAGAGGAAAGTGGGGGAAGCCTGGATTGGGAGAGGGGACAGAAGTCATGGTTGCCCTTGTGATCCTGATTCTGTGTGTCATGGGCACAAAGTACAGCCCCAGCACTGTTGAACACTGCAGTGACGACACACAAAGCAGTTCATTTTGCCTTTTCCTCTCTGTGGCAGAACAACCTCCACTTTGGGCCTGGATCTGCCCCATCCTAGGTACACGTTTTCTTTAACCCTGTGGAGCCATTGTCTCAGCCCTCTCTATCTCTGGGGAATTGCAGGTCTGTGCCTGTAGGAGTGAGACAGCAGGAGCCGTGGCATGCTCAGGAGAGCAGGACCATCCCTGCGTCACTTCTTGCTGGAGAGGAACAGCAGCGCTGGACATAGCTCGTGCTCCAGAGAGGTATGGAATGCCCAGTAGGACTGTTCCTGGCTGGTAGCCTGCCCAGGGCCACTCACCTTGGTAGCAAGAGCAGACAGAGCACGTAATGAAAAGCCACTTTGGTGCAACTTCCTCTGTGCCTGCTTATTTCCAGGGAATGTGTTTAAAGGATCCTCATAAGCAAGGGGATATCCTTCATAGAGGAGAAGGCTCCTTGTTTGTGGGGTTGCTTCATCTGATGGTCTCTACTAGAGCCTCTTGGCTTGCAAAGTACTTGGAAAATATCAGCATCCCGCTCAGAGATCCCAACATGCAGAGCAAGGCAGTCACACACAGCCACCCGAGTCAGTGGCGGAAGATCACGGATGCCAAGTCTTCTGCATTGGCATTCAGCTCTCCTGTGTGGCTGCCAGGCAAACTGCACCTGAAGAAACACATCCTTCTGTTTGGGGAGCAGAACAAGCTGAAACAGATTTGAGGTCTGCATGGTCCTGAGCCTGTGTTGCTCTTCATGGCAGTATCATACACAGGCTGGGGATAGGATGCGATGGAGGGGACATCAGAAAAAGAATGTATTTGTTATTTCTGTTCCTGAAGCAGACAAGACCTTTCCTCAGAACTGGGAATTTCAAAGCTTAAGGCATCTTCTTCCCACCAATCCCCATCACACTTGGTCATGTGTTAAACTCTCTGACCTGTGGCCTGCAGCAGCCCCACCTTGCAAGAACAGGACTGGAGCTGTTAATATTTCACCTCCAGCTATCTTTTACTTCCCAAGCCACAAATCCTTCTGCTCCCACCCAAATCAGCTCAGGCACCAGGTCTTGTGACTGTAACAGCCATGAGCTTGTGCAGAAAGAGGAAAGCTGGGCTGAAGGAGACAAGAGAGGCTGCGCTGGAGCCAATGACTTCTGCTTGCCCTTGGCTGCCTGCCTGGCACCACGGTGGAGCAGAGTCCATCTGGTGCCCTTGGAAACACAGGGCTCCTCAGGAGAGTGTTTGCAGAGGTCCCTGGTAAGAGCTGAAGCTGTATAAAAATCTAAGGACCTCAGCACAAAATATCTTTAGGGCACGACCCAAATTCTGGTGCAGTGCTGTGGGAACAGCAGAGGGAACCAGGTAAGTGGGGAGTTCCTGCTGCAGCTGAGTGTTGGGAGGAGGCTGACCCAGTATTCCCCCCACCATCCTGGCATGGCAGACCACAGACCCCCTCACATCCCAGCTCTGCATCTCACCTCAGCTGCTTTCACATGCCTTCCTTGTTTCAGTTCAAATGTATTTTATTTGCTGTGGTGACAATGGTTTTCTTGACTCATTGCTTCAGGGCTGCCCTCCTCGTGCCCCCACGCTGGCTCTTCGTGGTGCACTGAGCATCATTTGTCTCCAGTTCCCAGCCCCTTCCCTGTCTGAGTACCTTTTCCCTGCACAGCTGAGTTATTAAATTCTGCCTCTGCCGCTTTTCATCATCCTCTTGATGAATTCCCCATCAAGCACATCTAACTTTCTCCCACTGTGCTTATCCATCTGGAATGAGGGTTTTGCATTCAGTGTTTCCTACTGTCTTTCTTTACACTCCCCTGAGCCATGATGTACATGGAAATTACAAACCAGTCGTGGCATGGTACCTCAGTGTCTGTACATCACGCTGACCTCTGTGCTGGGCTCTCTCTTGCCTGTACCTAGGTACTGCTTGGGTTTGACATAACTTTAAATACAAAACTCTGCACATTTTATAGGATCTAGAGCAAGCCCCCTTACCAAGCACTTCATCAGGACAGAAGAGTATCTATTTCTGCTACTTCATAGAGCAGCATGGAATAAAATAATTTGTTCTTCTAGCAGAAGGGGACATTTCATGGGTAAGGAGGTCCTTCCCATGAAGATGGAGAGGTTATGGAAGGTAAAATCCTGAGGTCTGGGGTCCTTGGCCTGGGTGTTACAGCCTGGCTGAGCTTGACCCCATGACTAATCCCAACAGGTAAGGCGGTTTAAGGCATTGTCACCTCCCTAGTGAGTATACAAAAGCTTCTTTTGTTCATCTATTTCCCCAATTCTTGTTGAAACTTGTAAGTGAAATTAGAAACCACTGCAACAGCATTACTGCTCTAAGGTCAGTCGGGAACAGCCCATGAAACAATAGTAAAGGGCACACCTTCTGTTGGGAAAAACTTCCCTGTGGAGGCCACAGCCCTTCTGTGGCCTCACTGACATGAGTAAAAGCTTCAAACTCTCTTTCTCTCTGCAGGCAAAAATGTCCAGGCCAGTGCAAGCTCGGAGGCTGGAAGGAATAGATAAAAATATTTGGTGAGTTAAAAGACTGTCTGGTTTACCCAGGTGGTAGATGTGGTTTTAGGCATCCTAAAACCAGATTGAAACCACAGCAGCCACACAGCACAGAGCAGTTTTCCTCGACTGCTTTGTATGTGTTCAGGAAGCACATCAGAGCAAGTTTCTCCCAGAAGACTTTACCCTGAGTCAGTTCTGTACCTGCTGCTCTCACTTTATGCTGTATCAGGTATTTTGCAATACCAGGCAGGCAGAAGCATTGCCCTCCCTCTGACTCATCCACCCAAATGATCCCAGTGGCACCCAAATGCGAGCCAAGTGTTTGCTGCACACTGGCTACAGCCTGGCACCTGCTCCAAGCTCACCCTGGAGCACTGCAAGCAGAGAGGCAGGTGAAGGGCTGCAGCAAATGCCATTCCCATCCGGCCAGACACAATGTGGCATTGGGAAAGTTGTGTGTTGGAAAAAGAGATTTAAATTGTCTTTCCCCAAGGCCCTGCTGTGCCTGGGTTCAAGCTACAAACTGCCAGTTAGCTTCCTCTTGTTCGGTTTGAGATGAGCAGCGAGTTCAGCCCACCTTGCCCTCTGCAGAGGCCTTCACAGTGTCTAGTTGCTAAATTTTGCAGAGTGGTATGAACTTGAAAACCTCCAAGTCCCCTCCTGCTCAGTCTAGTGTGATCAGAAACACCACAGGCTTTCAACTGTGACCACACACTGACCACAGGAGCAGTTTCCTGGGAGAATAAATTAAAACCATTCCCCCAGTGCAATAGTTCATCATCCTTGGTTTATTTACAACAGGTCTGAAATGACTTGTGCTTGGTCTTGCATAAGACCTGTGAGCAGCAGGATGGCTCTGCAGGAGGGACACCAACCCCACTCCCTTACAAAGGGATGCTGCGAGCAGACCCAGTGCAAGCACACTGCCCAGACCTTCTGAAAGTGGTTTTCTTTCCCTTCTCTCCAGGGTGGAGTTTGTAAAACTGGCTGCTACCTACTCCAAGGTGAACCTGGGCCAGGGCTTCCCCGACTTCCCTGCACCAGACTTTCTGACAGAGGCATTCACGAGAGCTCTTGGCGGAGGGAACCACATGCTGCACCAGTACACCCGTGCCTTTGTGCGTGGACAGATCTCCCTCCCCAGCATTACCCCCTCACTCCCCATCAGCCCTGGCTGCTTCAGAGCTCATCAGGCAGCAATAAACAGGAAAAAACATGAGGCAAAACACACATCCAGCCTTGACCCATGCTCACTGTTCCCAGGGCTCTAACTCCCTGCTTTACTGGGATGTTTGAAGCAGCCGGGCTGGAAGATGTCTCACAGGGCTCTTGGCTTCCCAGCCCCCTTCCAAGGGTTCATCCTTGGTTTAGGAGTCCTCTGCAACCCAATTCCCACCCTCCTCTCACCCCACAGGGCCACCCACCTCTGGTGAAGGTTCTAGCTCAGTTTTTCGAGAAGCTGCTTGGACGAGACCTGGATCCTATGACCAATGTGATGGTGACTGTGGGGGCATACCAGGCCCTGTTCTGCTGCTTCCAGGCTTTAGTGGATGAAGGTGATGAGGTAACCCAAGATCTGGGCTTGTTGCACTGGCAGCCTTCCCCCAGGGGACGTGCAGGCTGGTTTTCGTTGTCCTTTTCCAAAGCAAAACCAATTTTATCCCCATTCTGCAGTATTTGAGCTTCCAAAGGAAGAAACCTGCTGCAGGGCACTGCCTCATTTCTGCATAAAGCAAAATAACCCTTTTTGTCCTGAGCAGTGGTGTCCTTCCTGACAGTCCCCATGGGCAATGCAGGTTCTCCATTACAGTAATTAAGAGATTAAAATGTCCTGTCCCTCCCATTGCTCTCTGCACTCCTCAGGGAGGGTCTGAGCAGGACCAGGAGGCTGCTGACATGTCCCTTTCTTCCAGGTGATAATCATTGAGCCCTTCTTCGACTGCTATGAGCCAATGGTGAAAATGGCTGGTGGGACACCTGTGTTTGTCCCTTTGAGACCGGTGAGTGGGTGGAGAAGGGAAGACACAGCACAGTCAGCAAAGAGGTGGGTGGTAAGCAAAGTGGAGAGGTAGCAAAGCAAATTGAGATTCCCCTGTGTTCTCTCTAGAATCCTCCAAAAGACGGAAAATTGATGTCTAGTGCAGACTGGCAGCTGGACCCAGCTGAACTGGCTTCTAAATTCAGTGAACGGACAAAAGCCATCGTCCTGAATTCACCCAACAACCCTCTGGGCAAGGTAACACCGCTGGCTGTGCTGGGTCCTAGAAGCTGCTGGGGTGCTGCAGCCACACTTGCAGTGCAGCAGTGACTCAACTTTTCTTGCACACAAGGGATGTGGGTGTTGTGGGGGCACCACACACTGTGCTCTGTCGCCTAGTGTTTTTAAGCCTTCTGTGCCAGCAGTGTTTTTGCCCTGCTAGACCCCTGCAGCCAGCTCCTGCCCACCCTGGCAGATGGTGCCAGGAGGATACACAATCTTCAGGGACAAGCAGGGACTCAGAAATGCTCCTGCTGTATCTCTGCTGCACTCTGTGCCTGCTGCAGGTGTTCAGCCGCGGGGAGCTGGGGCTGATTGCGGAGCTGTGTGTGAAGCACGACGTGCTGTGCATCAGTGACGAGGTGTACGAGTGGCTGGTCTACGACGGGAAGCAGCACATCCGCATCGGTATGGGGCAAGGCTGGGCTGGGCCTGGGGGGCTGCTCAGGGCAGGGAATGGGGATTTCACTGGCATCTCCTGGAAATCCCAGGGGCTGCCTGCATGCACAGCTCTACTAGGTATGGAGCCCCACTGGAGGTATTTTGTTGCACCTCAATCTCAGCCTTCAAACCAGGTCCTAAACAGAAGCTCTGACTTCAGAGCCAGTCAGAGGGGAGATCTAGAACAAAAAGCCCCTTGGCTCCAGCAAAACTGATTTTTTTTCCCATGCCAGTTTTCTGAGTGTCTCTAGTTTCAGGAAATCCATTTCAACACAATTTCAGCCTGTTCTTCCAGTTGCAGTAACATGCCATCACCTTGATGCAGGGTGATGGTGCTTGGCATCTCTGGGAGCCCCTGGGGCTGGGTACATGCCTGTGAAAATGTTTAATTAAAAGGAGATGCTCTTGAGAAACCTGGCTGCCTCCTTGGGATGTGCTTTGAGGCTCACCCAGGTGAAAGATGTGCTGTGAACACAAGAGATCACCGTGGATTATAGTGGGCAGAGCTCCCATGTGCCATTAATGCAGCCCAGAAAGGAGCATGCTGAGCTCTGCCATTGAAAAGGTTTCTCTCCTTTCATTGCCAGCCAGCTTGCAAGGGATGTGGGACCGCACGGTGATCGTCGGTAGTGCTGGGAAGACCTTCAGTGCCACTGGATGGAAGGTGAATACCCTGTGTGGCACCTCGCTGTGTCCCCATCCCTGTCCCTTTGCTATAGCACAGCACCAGGGTCACTGCAGCCACGCTCAGCTTTGAGCCTCAGGATGTGAAAGTACAAAAGGTGCTTTATGAAAGTTCTGTCTGGAAAATACAATGAAACCAGCACAGGCAAAGAAAGGGGAGCCTGAGCAGGTACCCAGACACTCACCACCTTCCTCCTCCTCTCCTGGCCACAGGTGGGCTGGGTTGTGGGACCCAACAGGCTGCTGCAGCACCTCCGTACTGTGCACCAGAACTCAGTGTACCACTGTGCCACAATTGCTCAGGTAAGGCAGCTGCCTGCACCTGGCCCTGAAATTCCCAGAGCAGGGGTAAGAGATGGTCCTCTTGCCCACAGGTGACCTGAAAGGCACACACAAGTGATTTGTGATGCCCTGGAGGGGCTTCTTCCTCTCTCCCTACAGTTGCCCCATGTCTGGGAGAAAGGGGAGTGTCCAGCCTGCCTGGGGTATATTCCTTATCTTGCATTGACAAATTAAGGGGCAGTTTGGAGGGGCTGGAGGCAGAGAGCTCTCTAATCAGCTGTGAATTGCAGGAACTTCAATTCCCAAGAAAGCCCTGACCATCTTCCCACTGGGCACTGGCTCCTCTCTCCTTACAGGAGGCCGTGGCTCAGGGTTTCCAGAGGGAGCTCATGCTGTACGGAAAGCCAGAGAGCTACTTTGTCCAGCTGCCCAGGGAGCTGCAGCAGAAGAGAGACTGGCTGGTCCAGAGCCTGGATGGTGTGGGGATGAAACCCATTGTCCCTGAGGGCACCTACTTCCTGGTGGCAGACATCTCCCAGTTCAGTGAGTCACCTGCAGTCCTGCCCAGGTGGGCTGGGTGTGGTACTACTGGCAGGGACAGGAACCTGCATAAACCATCATCAAAGCAGGGATGGACTGCATGTTCCCCATCCAAGCTGCAAGGATGTGGGTTTAGGACTCAGCTGAGGCACCTGGCAGCTGCCCCAGCCTCTGTCCTGCTGCACTTCTCCTCCAGAATCTGATGTCCCCGATGTCCCCAACTCAGATGAGCCCTATGACTACAGATTTGCAAAGTGGATGGTCAAGAACAAGGTAAATGGGTCTGGCTCTTCCTGCTGCCTTTGCCCTGGCTGGGTTTGTGCCCACTGTGCTGGCTGCGCCCACCCAGGCTCATCGCTGGAGGGTGTGGAGTTCACCCACACTGGGGCACAACAGGCTGCAGGCCAGCCCCAGAGCAGGAACCTCAGCTCCACATGCTTCCTCTTCCCAGGGACTTGCTGCCATCCCACTCTCTGCTTTCTACAGCGAGGCCCATAAGAACAACTACACCAATTTCATCCGGTTCTGCTTTGCAAAGGTGAGATACATGGCAGCACAAAGGAAGGCAAGGTTGGGAGTAATAATCAGTGCTGGTTTAATGAGAGAAGTGCTAAGAAGAAATGTAGGATGCTTTGGGCATTGGAGCCCCATCATGGTATCCCAGCTGGAGCAACCCCTCCTGCAGACACACGAGCTGAGCAGGTGTGCCAGGGCCATCCTAAACTTTGTCCTATTAGCATCCTACATTTCTTAGCCAAGGCTGGGACTCCCTCGGTGCCCCTTTAGCTGCCCAGCAGCTGTGCCTATCCCACAGATATCTGTGCCTGTCTCATACTGAACCTGCAGTGCTCAGGAGTGAGAACAGGATTTTTGTATCAACAATGACTGTAGTGAAGGGAAATGGGATTTGGCTAGGAGCCACTGACCAAACCTGTGGTATTTTTTAGGAGGAAGCTACACTGAAGGCAGCAAACGACATATTGCAAAAATGGAAACAGGAGAAAACCAGCTCCTGAATAACACTGGAGAGAGAACCAGGCTCTCCTTGGTCCTCATCTACCCCAGCTGCTCTTCTTCTTCACTTGTCTACGAACTTTGATACATGCTTACCTCTGTGTTTTCAAGAACGTTACGTTTTTCCAGGCCCAGGGCCTGAGGGACACTTTCAGACACTGTGAAATGATTGCAAGAAGTGTGCATTGACAGTATTTGACATTTCTTACATGTAAAGACTTTGCTAATCAGTTCTGGGATGTGTTCAGCAACACACAAGGTAAGGATGGCTCCCGGGGTCTATCTCACCACCAAATTCTGAAAAGGTGTTTCAGGACCTACCCTTAAGGCTGTGCTGGGTTAGTGTGGCTTGTCTTGCTCCACATCCCCACTCAGAGCAGCATTTCCACTGGCACTCATGTTCCCACAGGACTGGATAGTATCAGCAGCTATCAGTAAGGTGACTCCTATGATCCTGACTATAATAAATCCAGTGAAATGACATTTCCCATCATAAACTATTTTCCCACTATTTTTTTCTGTGCATCTCTGGGGAAGATGACCACACAATTGGTTTTCCCCTAGGAAACAGGCCTTCACCAGTAGCCTGGCTATTGTCAAACCTTCCAAATTAGTCCTGGCACTTTTTCAGGGCTTGGCAGCATCATCCAGGCTGCAGAACAAAACCTTCAGGCCTTTGACAAGTGCACACAGTGGCAGGGGAGGATGGGCACTGTGGCCTTGGCTTCTGCTGCTGGTGGCCACCACAACTTCCCACCCACTGGGCTGGTAGGGTAACATGAGCAATGTTGGAGAGGTAATTCTTCCATCAGTGTCGATTTCAGCCTGGATAAGAGTGTAAAACATCATCATCATCAACCACATGGGGTGAGTGTGCAACAGACTGCAATGAGTGTTTGTAGCAGTTAAATTATTAAAGTGGAATTACTGCAATCACGGAAGAGTAAATGTCTCTGTAATGACTGCAGGACTGCTGGAGCTCTCCTTGAGAGCTGCCTCACCTGTGCTGGGTCCTGTGGCAGTGGCTGCTTGTCAGTCGGGCTGGTGGGGGGGGCTCCACAGGTTTTTCATATTGGGCTGCATCTGGTGGTACCAATCCCCTTGAAGGCAGAGCTGCATGTACCAGCAGGAGGGAGGAAGTGGGGGAAGGAGGCAAACACCCACCTGCCTTCCCTGGTGTCCCATCTCACCTACTTGCACAGGCCAGGTGAGGGTGCTGCTGAACGCCTTTTTGCACCCATAGATATGTGCCAAACATGGAGAGACTTGCAATTGCTGAAACAGAGAAAGAACCGTGCAATTAGATTGTTAACATGAAGATTAATTTGCAACACCCCCACATACGAGGGCTCTTGTTTAGGCCATGACGCAACCTGTAAGGGGCAAGGTGCATCTTACCTATCATCCAGAACACACGCAGGACTTGTGCAAAGACACGCAGATGCGAGTACCCAGATTTTACTCACATACATACATACATACACAGAGGAATTATGACTCTTCCTTGGAGCACCAGGCTACGCCCAGAGCTCCCTGTCCCTCTAGGGTCACCCATCCTCCCGCAGAACACGTCCGACCCTGCTTAGCTCTGCTGCCCGCGCGGGCCAGTTAAAACACCGACCACGTGACCTCGGGCTCCTCCCCGCCGCGATCGGAGGCTGCACCCTCCGGCCAATCAGCAGCGCGGGGAAGATGGCGGACACCGAGAGCAGCGTGGGGAAGCGGCCCAAGGGCGCGCAGGTGGGCGGAGGGACCCCGGGTTCAGCCCGCGGCCCTGAGGGGAGCCCGGGACGTGCCTCAGGCCCCGCTCTGAGGGGAGCCCGGCGGTAACGCGCACTGTTCTCCGCAGGTTGAGGACAGGAAGGTGGACTGGCGGCGCTGGAAGCAGGAGAGTAAGGAAGGCCGGGTGCACGCGGGGGATGGGTTGGTCACGGCGCGGTGTTCAACGCTAGGCGCTGTTCTCCGTCCCAGGGAAAGCCGAGAAGAAGAAATGGAAGGAAATGAAGCTACTGAAGAAACTGGAGAAACAGCGGATGCGGGAGCAGGCAGAACAACAAGCCCAGAAACAGGAGGAGCAGAAGGAAGACAGAGGTGATGCCGCTGTGACCCGGTGGGGAGAGCTGGGTGGAAAGTGCTAGAAAACCTGGCTGTTAAAAGGCAATCAGTGTTACCTGTCTTTAGGAAAGGTGGTGCTTCACAGATCAGATATGGATCAGTCTACATGCCCAAACAGGCATGAACATGGTGCAGCAACCACTGCATGAGAGATCTTTCTTTAAGAGAAAACCTTAAGAAAGAAACCTTAGAAACAGATGTTGCTTTTCCTCCACCACGAGTGCAGCTAAAGCAGTAAATGTGACGCTGTACATGAGCTATCAGGCTGTGGCTCTTTTTCATGTCTCTCTGCTCCCCAGGCCGTCACCACACACTGAGCGTGGCCCTGCCCGGCTCCATCCTGAACAATGCGCAGTCGCTGGAGCTGCGCACGTACCTGGCGGGACAGATTGCCCGGGCCTGTGCCATCTTCTGCGTGGATGAGATCGTGGTGTTCGATGAGCATGGAGAGGATGTGAAGTAAGAAGATGAGTGAAGGAGAGCACGCTTAGATTATAGGAATTTCTCCCTGTGAGGGTGGTGAGGCCCTGGCACAGCTTGCCCAGAGAAGCTGTGGCTGCACTGTCCCTGGAAGTGTCCAAGGCCAGGTTGCATGGGGCTTGGAGCGACCTGGGATAGTGGAAGGTGTTCCTGCCCATGGCAGGGGGTGGAACAAGATGATCTTTTAAGTTCCCTTCCAACCCAGGCCATTCTGTGATTCTCTGAAGAGCCATCTTGTTCTGTACAGTATTTCCTCTCAGCTTTCTGTTCCTTCACTCTTTTATTAAGCTAAGGCTAGGAAGGAACTGCATGTACCTCTCCCCAGTGCCAGGATTGTGGGGACTACTATACCACAGAGAAAAAGATGTTGACTGAACTGCCCTGGCAGCTTGAATCATTTATCCCAACATGGGGTTGACAAAGCAACAGGAGGCCGAGTTCTCCTGTACCCTAAATCTTGCTGTGGAGGGACAGGAACAGGACATTCCTGTATCCTTATAGAAGGTCCTTTCCTATCCTTCAGCTTTTCACTTGGACCTGTACCTGAGTTAACCCAAGCCATGCAATCCTGGAGCATACAGCTCAGTAGCATCCAACTGCCAGGTCACATTAATACATGAAGACCAAAAAACAAAACTGAAAAAGATACTTGGCTTATGGAGAGAGTTCCAAGGATGATTTGTTAACAGACTGCCTCTGGAGCAGCCCTTTTACAAGGGTTAGACAGGAGGGATGTGCTGCTATTGTCAGATTAAGAAGCAAGGCTTGGTCTTCTGGAGACCTGACCAATCTCATGCCAAGTTCACAAGCTGCTTGCTTACACTTTCAGGAGCGTGGAAGGGGATTTTGAAGGAATTGGAAGGAAAGGCAAGGCTTGTGTGCAGCTGGCTCGGATCCTGCAGTACTTGGAGTGCCCTCAGTAAGTTTCCTTTTCTGTCTACTCAGCTCCTTTGAGTCAGAACAGGGCTAGAATTGAGATACAGATTCCATAAAAATACTTTTTCACATTTCACCTTTCTCTGGCAACAGGTACTTGAGGAAATCATTTTTTCCAAAACACGAGGATCTGCAATTTGCAGGTAAGATCCAGGTGTGTCTCCTTCCTGAGCTCTGGCTCATTGTGTGTGGGACAGCCAGGACTTTTCCCCACTTCAGCGCTGGACCTGAGTGGGAAGGGGCATGGCAACACCCACACCTACACCTGTGTTTTCCCGTCAGCACCTCTTTGCTTTGTGCTGTTCTAGGGCTGCTCAACCCCCTGGACAGCCCCCACCACATGCGGGTGGATGAGGACTCAGAGTACCGGGAGGGCATCGTGCTGGACCGGCCAACAAAGCCAGGCAGAGGCTCTTTTGTTAACTGTGGGATGAGGAAGGTGTGTCCTGTTACCCACAGGTGCCAAAACAATTTCCCTTGTCTCTCTGGCAAATTTGAAGCAGTCAGGGTGGGCACTGCTGGGTTTCTGAAGGCTGGCAGGGGTTTAAGGCTGTTGCTGTCTTGTCCATTCTGACTTGGCAGTGTTTTTGGCTTCCCAAGCCCCTGGCAGGCCCTGCCTATTCCAGCACATAATTGCTTTACTGCTGCAGCTGAATCTTGTAGCAAAATAAGCTTCAGACTTCAGACTGATGACCAAGCCCCTGAGCCACAGACAGAACTCCTTGTTCCAGCTCCAGGCTGGAACAGACCCTCACTTCCTCAAAGGATTCCCTTCCTTCCCCACCTTCCCCAGTCCTTCCAGGATGTCTGGTGCTGATGGTAACTGTCACTTCAGGAGGTGCAGATTGACAGACAGCTGAACCCTGGTCTGCGAGTCACCGTGCGCCTGGAGGAGCCCCAGAATCCAGGTAATCCATGGCTTCAGTAGCATCTGTAAACTTCAGTCCTGCAGGAGCTGGTCCTTCCATATGACAGGTTTGAAGGTACCCAACAGCTCTGCACATTCCCTTCACACACAAATCTAGTAACACCTTTACCATGCCTCCCCCAATAACTGGAAAGAACTGGCAGCTCTTTTACCAGCAATAAACAGCCCAAACACGCTCACATGCTTTCCAGAACTCATGGAATTTCTAGAGTACCTTTTCACATTCTGGAAAAAGGAAGGGTGATGTTGCACACCAAGTAGTTCCCTGTTCCTGGAGAAATTGCTGTCTGTGCCTGGTCAAATCTCACCAGATCACAGGGGCTGTTAAACCTCTTTGCTTTCTTTCAGAGGCCAAAGTGCGTAAAGGCACTGTGGTATCCTCACACCACCCTCGGGCAGTCTCAGGCTTGTACTGGGGTTACAGCGTCCGCCTGGCTTCCTGCTTGAGTGAGTATCTGCAGGGATTCTCTGCCTTCCACACCAATCTCGGGCCTACTGGCTGCACACATCTCTTTCCTAGAAATCTCTGTGTATGATGGGCAGCTTACACATGCAGCCAGCAGCCATGTGGTAGTCAAATTTTAGGGCTGAAGCGAGGCATGAATCACCCCAGTCACCCTACAGGATTTTGCCCTGTACCTCCACTTACCCATTACTCCAAATGGCTGCACAGCAGCAAGAGATGAGTTGGTGCTCTTCTCTATTTCCATGATAACTACATCCCACTCATTCACATCAGGGCCAGCAGTGGCATTTGAGTTCAAGAGCCCTGTAAAATTCTTTTCCTGTATTCTGGTTGATTGAACATTGTAGGAAGACTGTAAGCTGTTCCTGGCACCTGTCTTGAGCTTTGAGGAAAAGAGTGTGGGAGACTTGCAGCAAGGGAACTATGAGGGAAAGAGGAATCATTGTCTCCAGATGCACTGAGAGCAACTCCTTCTGCTGCCACCACTCAGCTGTGGAGTGTTTTAGCCTGTCCAGAAGGCACGAAGGACATGGCAGCAATAATCCCAAACTCTGTTTTCCAGGTGCTGTCTTTTCTGAGTGCCCATTCAAGGAAGGCTACGATCTCTCTATTGGGACCTCAGAGAGGGGCAGTTCCGTGGACCAGATCACTCTGCCCTCCTTCAGGTTTGTGTCCTGCCTGCTTGGCCCCACTCAGAGCTCCCAGTGAGGCTGGTGTGGGCAGCAGAGCAGGAGAAATACCCCAGGACAAGACCAATTATTTTCCTGTTTCTCTGGAGCTGGTAGCAGAGACAGTCACATTGGCCAAGTGCCATGGGGCTTTGGTGGGGAGGCAGCTGCAGTGGGCACTATCAGCAACAGACACAGCTCTCTGCTTCAGCAGCACACAGGAGCTTGGACACAGACCTAGACAGTCTGCCCTCTCACCCTGTCCTTGTGCTCTCCCCAGGCATGCCCTTGTCGTATTTGGAGGCCTTGAGGGCTTGGAAGCTGGGGTTGATGTGGACCCAAACCTGGAGGTCACCGACCCAAGTGTCTTGTTTGACTTCTACCTGAACACGTGTCCCAGCCAAGGCAGCAGAACCATCCGGACAGAGGTAGGGCTGATGTTGCTGGGTGTCTGCCTGTGGCAGTGACACACATGGCCCAGGTGTGCTCTGACTTGTTTGGCTCTGCTGTAGGAAGCACTGCTGATCTCTCTGTCTGCACTGAGACCCCACATTGAGGAGGCTGTGAAGACACCCAGAGACAGCTGAGGGAAGGGAAACCACTGACCTTGCCCTTGGAAAGGCAGCTCTTCAAAAGTGGGGTGCTGGGCGAGTCAGTCCAGGAGCCTGGTGGGACCAAGGCACGGTGCGACTGAAGCTGACAGCGCTGCCCAACCAGGCATTCACTGCTGCTGGGAGCAGCAAGTCTGTGCCCTCCTGCCTGCATGGTCCCGCCAAGGGCTGGTTGCTGCTTCCCAGCAGCTGGGATGAGCTGGACAGCAGACTTGGTCTCAGCAACTCTGAAATCTGGACTGGGAATAAAGCAGTATGGAACCTCAGTTGCTGTGAAATCCAGGTGTGTCTTGGTCTAGGCACACTCAGTGCCTTTGGAGCGATGTGGCCTTCAGACTGAAACAAAGTCAGAACTTAATCCTTATGCCAAGAAGTTGTTCCTGCCTCAGCCTGACTTCCCCCAGCCCCCCTTCCCCCAGCCC